>PVKV010028321.1:0-25154 GCA_004027835.1 Alouatta palliata | reverse complement strand
TACAGAGCTAAAGGATTCAGCCCCAGCCTTAGGAGCCCACAGTTTACTTAGGTTAACATTAGCAGAATACCACGAACAAGAAGAAATCTTCAAACTCAGATTAGGTCATCTTAAAAAAGAGGAAGCAGAGATCCAGGCAGAGCTGGAAAGGCTAGAAAGGGTTAGAAATCGACATATCAGGGAACTTAAAAGGATACATAATGAAGATAATTCACAATTTAAAGATCATCCAACTCTAAATGACAGATATTTGTTGTTACATCTTTTGGGTAGAGGGGGTTTCAGTGAAGTTTACAAGGCATTTGATCTAAGAGAGCAAAGATACGTAGCTGTGAAAATTCACCAGTTAAATAAAAACTGGAGAGATGAGAAAAAGGAGAATTGCCACAAGCATGCATGTAGGGAATACCGGATTCATAAAGAACTGGATCATCCCAGAATAGTTAAGCTGTATGATTACTTTTCACTGGATACTGACTCGTTTTGTACAGTATTAGAATACTGTGAGGGAAATGATCTGGACTTCTACCTGAAACAGCACAAATTGATGTCGGAGAAAGAGGCCCGGTCCATTATCATGCAGATTGTGAATGCTTTAAAGTACTTAAATGAAATAAAACCTCCCATCATACACTATGACCTCAAACCAGGTAATATTCTTTTAGTAAATGGTACAGCATGTGGAGAGATAAAAATTACAGATTTTGGTCTTTCGAAGATCATGGATGATGATAGCTACAATTCAGTGGATGACATGGAGCTAACATCACAGGGTGCTGGTACTTACTGGTATTTACCACCAGAGTGTTTTGTGGTTGGGAAAGAACCACCAAAGATCTCAGATAAAGTTGATGTGTGGTCGGTGGGTGTGATCTTCTATCAGTGTCTTTATGGAAGGAAGCCTTTTGGCCATAACCAGTCTCAGCAAGACATCCTACAAGAGAATACTATTCTTAAAGCTACTGAAGTGCAGTTCCCACCAAAGCCAGTAGTAACACCTGAAGCAAAGGCATTTATTCGACGATGCTTGGCCTACCGAAAGAAGGACCACATTGATGTCCAGCAGCTGGCCTGTGACCCCTACTTGCTGCCTCATATCCGAAAGTCGGTCTCTACGAGTAGCCCTGCTGGAGCTGCTATTGCATCAACCTCTGGGGCATCCAATAACAGTTCTTCAAACTGAGACCGACTCCAAGGCCACAAACTGTTCAACACACACAAAGTGAACAAATGGCATTCAGCAGCGGGTTTAGAACATAGCGAATCCGAATGGATCTGATGAAACCTGTACCAGGTGCTTTTATTTTCTTGCTTTTTCCCCATCCATAGAGCATGACAGCATCGCTTCTCATTGAGGAGAAACCTTGGGCAGCTCTAGCCAGGCCTCGTAGGAAAAGGCCCCGCCCGAGGTTTCGGCGTCAACGGCCACTGTGTGTGGCTGCTCTGAGTGAGGAAAAATTAAAAAGAAAAACTGGTTCCATGTACTGTGAACTTGAAAACATGCAGACTCAGGGGAGTCCCTGATACAATGCTTCAGATGAAGAATGTGGACTTGAAAATACAGACTGGGCTAGTCCAGTGTCTATATTTAAACTTGTTCTTTTTTTTTAATAAAGTTTAGGTAACATCTCCTGAAAAGCTTGTAGCCCAAAGGCTCAGCTGGGGATGGTATTTGACTTCGGAGGAAAAAAGTTGCTATTGCCCATTAAAGGCACTGGAGTTAGTGTTTTATCCCTAAATAATTTCAATTTTTGAAAACACGCAGCTTCCCTCTCCCCTTTTTCATTTTTGAAAGAATACATTTGGGCATAAAGTGAAACCCGTATTAGCAAGTACGCGGCAACGTTCATTCCAACCAGATGCAGCTTTCTCCTCTGTCTGGTCTCCTGTTTGCAATTGCTTCCCTCGTCTCAGTAGGGAAAAAATTCAGTGGGAGTACTGAGATGCGTGGGTTTTTGCCATTAGACAAAGAATGAGGTTAGAAGACTGCATCTTGGAGTCTCTCTAGGTTTTCAACTATTTCTTCACAATTTGAACACTTGACGGTTGTCCCTTTTAATTTATTTGAAGTGCTATTTTTTTAAATAAAGGTTCATCTGTCCATGCAAGAAAAAAAAAAATGGGCAGAGGATCTAAGTTGACATTTCTCAAAAGAAGACAAATGGCCAATAAGTATTTAAAACATGCTTGACATCACTGATCATCAAGAAAATGCAAATCAAAACCACAATGAAATATCATCCTATCCCAATTAGAATCGCTACTATTGAAAAGATAAAAAGTAATAGATGTGATGAGGATGCATAGGAAAGGGAACTCTCAAACATTGTTGGTAGGAATGTAAATTAGTACAGCCACTCTGGAAAATAGTAGGGAAATTTCTCAAAAATGTAACAACAGAACTACCATACAACCCAGCAATCCAACTATTGAGTATTCATCCAAAGGAAAGGAAATCAGTGTATTGAAGGCATATCTGCCTCCTCATGTTTATTGCAGCACTAGCACATTCTATGAGGCCAGCATTATTCTGATACCAAAACCTAGAAGAGACACACACACAAAAAAAGAAAACTTCAGGCCAATATCCTTAGTGAATATACATGCAAAAAGTCCTAAACAAAATAGTAGCAAACCAAATCCCACAGCTAATCCAACACAGTCAAGTAGTCTTTATTTCTGAAATGCAAGGTTAGTTTAACATACACAAACAATAAATGTGATTCATCACATAAACAGAACTAAAAAAAATCTACATTATCACCTCAATAGGCATAAAAAACATCTGATGAAATTCAAAATCCCTCCATGTTAAAAATCGTTAACCAAGTAGGCACTGAAAAAACATACCTCAGAATAATAATAATCTGTCAAAATAAGAGCCATCTTTGACAAGTCCACAGCCAATATTACATTAAACAAGCAAGAGCTGGAAGCATTCCCTTTGGGAACCAAAACATGACAAAGATGCTCACTCTCACCACTCCTATTTAACATAGTACTGGATAGCCTAGCCAGAACATTAAGGAAAGAGAAAGAAATCAATGGCATCCAAATAGGAAGAGAGGAAGTCAAACTCTTTCTTCTCAGACTATACGATGTTTTACCTAGAAAACCCCATGGCCTCTGCTAAAATCCTCCTAGATTTAATTTTTAAAAAGACTTCAGCAAAGTTTCAGGATATGAAATCAATGTACAAGAATCAGTAGCATTCTATAAACTGAAAACATCCAAGCTGAGAGCAAAATGAAGAATGCTATCCCATTCATTATAGCCACACAAAAATGTTGTCTAGGAACAGCTAACCAGGGAGGTGAAAGATACCTAAAATAAGAGTTAAACACAGCTGAAAGAAATCATAGACCACATGAACAAACGGAAAAACATTTCATGCTCATAGATTGGAAGAATCAATGTCATCAAAATGTCCGTACTGCCCAAAGAATCTACAGATTCAACACTATTCCTATCAAATTATCAGGGTCATTTTTCACAGAATTAGTAGAAACCATCCTAAAATTCATATGGAACCAAAAAAGAGCCGGAATAGCCAAAGTAATCTTCAGCAAAAGAAAGAATGAAACTGGAAACATCACATTACCCAGTCCTTTGTTGTTCCACCTCCAGCCACAGTCTAACTGCAACTGCGTTAGAGTCCCAGCCAGAACTGCCCAGCTGAGCACTTCCCAAATTCCTGACCCAGAGAAACTATGAGCAATAATAAAAATGGTTGCTGTTGTCTCAAGCCACTAAGCTTTAGGACAACTTACTATGCAGCAATAGGGGGCCAGAATGTCTGTGTTCCACTCCTAGCTTCCATTTTGCTGTAATTTTATGCTTTGAGTAAGTGATGCTGTCCCTGTTGAGTCTACTTTTTTCATCTATTAAATGAGGGGCATGAGCTGGATCAGTATTAGTATTTTCTCAACTGTAGTTAACATAGGAGGTCATGATAGGCAATACACAGATGTTCTTTTTAACTGTTATACATGTAATGTTATTTTAATTTGTATCAGGAACAAATATAGCCTGCGCATATAGGTGTATAGTTTATTTTAGGCTTTTAGCCTGAAAGCCACACTCTATTCCAGGAGCAATAGAAAGCCACTGAAGCATGTTTGACAAGTAGAGAAAGTTCTTTACTTATACTTTAACAAATCATTCTGGCAACCCATCACATAGGTGCTTCTTAAACTTTTCTGTGATAGAATTGCCTGGAAATCCTGAAAAAATGCAGATTCAAATTCAATCAGCCTGGGGTGGAGCCTGAGAATAAGCACAATTTCAGACAATGCTGGTTCACACTTTGAGTAGGGAGGACATAGATAATTAATTGCCCTGAGAAGAAAGAGACCAGCTAGAAGGTAGATTGGACCAGAACAGTATTTTTCACACTTTCAAAAAATACATGTTACTGTATGAAAGGATATGTATTCTGTGTGATGAAATCTGATGTTTTCCTATCCCATTTTATTTATTTATTTTAACAATAAAAGGTACAAAATCACAAGTTAAAAGAAAAGAATAATAAAAAATGAAATTTTTACTTAACAAAATGGAAGCTAGTTTAAAATAATAATGTTTACAATTGGTAAAATATTGGAAAATCAGCATCATCATGTGCTACTGTTGAAATTACTGTTGAAGTTCGGTGAGAAATAGCTTCATGGAAATTAGGGATTCAGTATCACGTGTTTTTCTTTATGTAAGCAACTCCACTTCCATTAAAGCTACAACTTTAACGATGTTAATAAAAACATTATTTATAATACTGTATAAGTGGAAAAAATACAAAAAAAAAAGATTTTTTTAGAAAATATATTTATATAACGGAAACTAGGCAATAATTTACAATTATTCCTAAGCCATATATGCTTCATGAGTTGAAAATACCTAAATATAAAATTGAAAGAAAACACTGTTAATAAAGTTGATATATTATAAACCACATTTATATGAAAACATAGCTTTATATGTGCACCAAAATTTTTTCTCCATGCAGATAGCTATCATTTCTAGGTTATGAAATTATAGGAGTGTTCTACATTTTCTGGGTGTTTATATCACCTAATCTATTCCAATGAACATATAATTAATAAAAATATAATTTAGTTTTAAATTACAACATATCACTTCTTTTTTTCAAACACTGAATCTTGCTTTACATCCTTCATGGAAAAAGCAAGTGACAAGGGGCCAGAATGTCTGTGTTCCACTCCTAGCTTCCATTTTTCTGTAATTCATGCTTTGAGTAAGTGATGCTGTCCCTGTTGATTCTACTTTTTTCATCTATTAAATGAGGGGCATGAGCTGGATCAGTATTTTCTAAATTGTGGTTAACATAGGAGGTCATGTTAGGCAGTACGCAGGTGGTCTTTTAAGTTGTTATACATGTAATGTTATTCTAATTTGTATCAGGAACAAATATAGCCTGCACATCAGATGTACAGTTTATATTAAATATGGTTTCACTGATAGTATCCATTAAAATAAGAATATTTTACATAGTTTTGAAGTCTACTCAACATAAAAGTTAATCTAATATTAAATTAAGTAAATGATAATATAGATGATATAAATACAAGAAACATCATGAATTTACAAGCAAATGGGTAAAATACTGTTGGTAAGAGTACAGCATGGGGAAAACCTGCCTCTTGGCCTCAGAGCCTGTGCCACCGTGGTCTGTCCCTTTACAGTAAAGGACAGAGCAGTGGAAGGGATCTGTGGGCAAACAGGCCTGAAGCCAGCAGAGCACAATCTACACTGAGGAATGAAATTTCAGTAATAACAAAATGAAGTTTAACTTAATATAAATTCAGCTTCATCACATAAGAAAGATGGTGTATTACCTTCAGTTCTGTTTGGAGACAGAGGTTATAAAGAAAGTTCTGTCTACATATAAAGATAACACTTTCACTCCCACCTGTATGGCTAAGCCTGTATCAAGGGTCCCAGCCGCAGGTTGTGGTACAGGCTGCAGGTTCTTGGGGACACTGTGCACAAAGCACAGAAGTGGGTGCCTGGATCTCTGGGATAAGAGGCCAACATATTCAAAACACTATAAAATTTATCCTTTCCAAGCACTTCTTTAAAACGTTTGTCTCCCTGCTTCTTACGGCTTAATTGAATTAAGGTCAAAGACAGCAGTTCTTTTCCAGAACTGCAGGAACCAATGGAAGTTGAAGAACATTCTCTCCTCATAAGCACAATTAAGAATAGTGTGCATTCCCTCCTAGATAATCAGGAATGAAGGACTCTGCTCCGGTGTATGGAAGCTGTTCACCCCTGTTTAAACAGAGAAGCACAGACAGACGACATTCATTCATGGCTGACTACTTTTGGAAGATATACTCTCCTTTCAAGTCCCCACAGGTGAGCACACAGGCCCTAACCACCCTTCTATAACTTCCAGACTTTTAAAGAAGATACTACAATCTGCCCTTTCCAATGATATTTCCAGAGCCCCAAAACTCACAGCACAGCTGTCAAGAGAAAATCAAGAATGAAACTCCCAAGTGTATCTCCACTTTATCCATAAGACTTATTGAGGACTCTGGTTGGGGTCCAGGAGCCCAAAAACACTACCAAGCCAAACAGCTTGTTTCTCTGAGTGAATATTCACAGTTCACTCAGTTGATAGTCATAGTGAATATTCATTGTTACAGGAAGCTGAGATTCCCACCAGTCAGCCAGAAACAGGATCTATTCCTTCATGCACAGATCACACAGCTCCTCCTGATGTCGTGGAAAAGGACATTACTAGGACCAGGTGATTTGTTGGAGAATGACACTTGTTTGTCTTCTAGATTACTGTCCTTCCTTTTTTTTCTTCTGTAATACTTCCTGAGCATCTACCACGTATGTACAAGTTATAAATTGAATAACCAAAAAGCTTTCCTCCTGTAAAATGAGCTCCCAGATATGGATCTAATTATTGGCACTGTAGCTTAATATAGTGGTATTATATCTGAGACATGCTCCATAAGGCTCAGGCAAATTCATCTTAGAATTTACACCAAGTTACACCAGAAGCAAGAATGTTTCATTCTGTGCGTAAAACCTGTGATCTAAAGAAACCAAATGGGAAAGCCCTTACAGTTAGTTCAAAGAATTGGATGGAATAAGGTCAATGCAAAATAAAGAGTGACTCAGCCATAACCACGGTAAAATAACATAATCAATAGCAGGAGAGTGGAAAGCGAAGCCTTAATCTATACTTAAATGTTCTTGTTATTTTATCTTATATTCTGTCTTATCTGCATTTCATCCACATTCCAGAATAACTATCATCAGCTGAAAAATTATTTTTGACTAAACACAGTCATGTAATTAAATTCATTTAATTTAATTCAATCTTTACAATCATGTGGTAAGGTGCATGTTATTCAAACTGATGATGTCTAGATGCTCTAAATTAAGTAATTTGTCCATGATCACATAATTTAATAAGTGACAGATGCAGCACTTAAATACTTAGACCTTGGCCAGGTAGAGCAGCATGGGTATAGTAGTAGAGTCCCAGCCACTCGGTTGGCTGAGGCAGGTGGAGCCCTTGAGCTCAGGAGTTTGTGACCAGCCTGGGCAACATAGTGATACATGATTCTAAAAACAGAACAAAAAAACATTACCTTCTAATCACCACATCAAACAGACCAATTGTTATAGTAAGCACGAGAAATATCTATGTTAGAACACAGACTTCACAAGATATTTCTGTTAGAGAAAGTTGAACACCGTAGACAAAGCTAGACTCAAGCCTCATGAGGGAAGCTCTTTTGGTGTCTGAACTTGTCTGTTTTGTTCATTATTCTACTCATCAAACCTACAAAAACACCTGTTGCTTATTTAAGAAATAATTGTATAATGAACAAATTTAATGTGTCTGCCCTTTAAAACCTAATTAAATTTTCTATTTCCCCATGATACCTCACCTTAGAATTTTAACTATTGGTTAAGTTTTTATGTATTTTATCTTGTTCATCACTTAATTTATAAATTTTTTCTGATAAGTTCCTTCCAGGTAAAAGCAATATTTTATACTGCTATCAGTAGACAAATGTCCTGATACAGCACATTGTACATATAAGGGATTCATTATTATTTTAGGTCAACATGTATTCTTCTTTTCTTGCTTATTTACAATGATTAATTACAGAAATGATAATTTTTCTCTCCTTGAACACAAGTGATTTCTTAGTTTCTCAAAATTATGGATTTTATAGTAGCTTTTATAATCAGCTAACAATTACTGAGCATTTGTCATGGGCCAGAATTTCAAATACATACATTCATTTAATCCCACTATAAATGGTAGTCAGAAAGTTAAGTAACTTGGCCAAGATTATACAGTTATAGGCATCCAAAATCAGATTCAAACCCAGGCAAACCGGCTCCTAAATTCTTACTCTTAACACTCACTTGACTACCTCTCCTTGTTCCCTAATCAACAAATCACGTGGAAAATGGTAACATTCCCAAAGTGTGAATTGAAATGCTTCACTTGTTTACCAGTTTGTGAAAAGATGAACTATTTCTCATGGATTCAGCTGAGAAGGACTCAGCCCCATGGCATTATTTGATTTCAAAGACAGGAAAGTGACTGAGCTGAGAGAGAACACAGATAGGCCACACTTGGTCCTTATTAACCTCCTCATGAAAGGAGAGTATGAAATTTGCAGAAGAAGATACCAAAAGGCTACTGCTAAAAACTCTATTCAACTTGGATTATTTGATGCTGTGACTTCTACTTTCATATGAAACATAAATTATTCACTTCTATGCTAGAACAAATACCACCTGTTTTTATCGTAAGAGTTTTCCTTTGTGACTAATTACAGGAAATTGAAGAAATTTTGTGGAATTGAGGAATATTCTAAACATTTAAATAAGTTTAGAGCGGAAGTGTTATGCCTACATGGAAAAAGAAATGCTTTGGTAAAGGCTAAATTTTCAAGACTTTGATATAACTAAGAAAAAACTAAGGCAGAGTATCATTTTCTGCACACTTACAAGAGAAGAATAAAATTTTATCAGTGTCATTTACCTTTTATTTTTATGTACTATTTTTACAGTGTTTTGCTGACTTCAGAGAGAGCAACCATCAGGCTCTCAGAGCCTTTACTTGCCTCCTCATTGGAATCTAATGAGCACTAAAAAGAAATCCAGAGTTCCCAGTGACCCCCTTTTCATCAAGCAGTAGCAGAATTCTTGTCATAGAGGTGCGAGAGAGACCGTGGTCTACACAAGCTCACTTCTTCCCTGCAAAAGCAGGAATGAAATTCCTGGTCTCCAGCATCAGTTGCATATTCCTTGCAATGACAGGCATATTTGGATGACAGTTTGGATATTGATGGAGAATCTTCTTACAGCTGCTGTCATGTTCTCAGAAGCTGATAAATGTAAGAATAAGCAGAGCATTTCTAAAAAGGAAGGTTTCTAAAAAATTAGGTTTTCAAATTTGCAAGTGGGTTCTCTGGTTATGGAACAGCCTCCACTGGTACGCAAAAGGACAAACAGGAATTACACTTTTAGCTAAATATCTCATAAAAGTACTTTCTTATTTTTCTATAGTTGAATGGAGACTGACTTAAGGTTTGTTTTTGTTTATACATTTATAATTTGAGTGAATGAATATTTATACAAGTCTGCCACAGAAGAAATCTGAACTTTTAATTTTTCTTTAAAGAACTTTTAACATTTCTTGCAAGGCAGTGCTATTTGACAACAAATTTCTCCAATTTTTGTCTGAAAATGTCTTTATTTCTCTTTCACATTTGAAGGATAATTTCTCAGGGTACAGAATTCTAGGTTGGTGTTTTTTTCTGTTAACACTTTAAATATTTCACTGTACGCTTTCCTCCTTTCATGATTTCTGAGAAGAAGCTGGATGTAATTCTTATGTTTATTCCTGTATAGGTAAGGCATTTCCCCCACCCCACCCCTTTCCAGCTTCTTTCAGGCTATTTTCTTTATCTGTGATTATCTAATTTGAAAATAATATGCTTAGGGTTGAGAGGGGTTGGCATTTATGCTACCAAGTGTTTTCTGAGCTTCTCAGACCTGTGGTTTAGTATCTGGCATTATTTTGGGAGAAATTCTCCATCAATGTTTTAAATGAATTTTCTGTTAATTTCTCTTTCTTCTCCTTGTGATATTTCCATCACATGTATATTACACTTTTATAGTTGTTCTACAGTTTTTGAATATTTTTAGATTTTCTTTTCTGGGTTTTTTTCAGTCTTCGTTTTCTCTGCTTTTCAGTTTTGATGTTTCTACTGATATATCCTTACGTTCAAAAATTCTTTCTTCAGCTATGTCCAGTCTGTGGCACTCACAGCACAGAAGTACTCAGCAGCATCACTCCAATGCACAGAGGGTTTCCTCAGGTTGAAGGAAGATTGACTCCTCTTAAATTCAGAATCAAAGCCTTTAATGCCTTGAACCAGAGTGTCTCCTGAAAAGTACCTGAGGAGCAGCTGGAGGCCTTGGCCGGGGGACTGGACATACCAGAATAAATAGGCTGTTCCCCATAGGAATAGTTGCATCTCAACTCCAGTGAGGCTCCTTCAGAGACAGTGATGTGGATGTCAGGCTGGGTCACTGACTGGGCTCTGGCATCTCCTGGAAAACAGTGTACTATCAATGAAAGCAGTACAGACTCAGTATAAATAGTAAGCATTTCTAGTCAGAACCCATGGAACTAGAGACCATAAAGAAATTTTACTCACTCAGGGCAAAATGTATCCCCAGCAGTGGGATGAGCACCAGGAGCATGGCTGAGCAAGGGAAACACTGCAGGCTCTTTTCTGCAAGATCTCCCAAGAACAGGAAGGAAAGTGACTGAAGAGACCAAGACCAAGACCAAGAAGTGTGGGGAAGGTTTGCTGGACAAGCTCCTTGCTTAGATAAAAATACAAAAGCTGCTGAGAGTAATCTCGTTGCTTTTAAACCTCTGATCCTTGTCACTTGTCTCTGTCTGGAAAGAACTCAACCAGCTGCAGGGAGGAGGAACTGAGCAGTGGGTTGATCTTCAACAGAAACAAGAGCTCCAGTTTGCGCAGCATCGCCCTCTGGAGGCCAGGTGCAGAGCGAGAGTTTAGTGCAGAGAGTCCATTAACATGTTCCTCTTTTTTTCTGAGATCTATCAAAATTTCCACATGATGTGTTTCTTCCTGACCAAATCTACAGTGGTGTTTTAGTCCTAGAGTCCATTAGCAATAAGATGTCATGTAACGATGGAGTAATAAGTTATCTCACCAAGGAATCGTTATTGAAAAATATATCAGAATTTAGATTTGAGTCCATGAGAGTTTGGGCTCAGACCAATTGCCTTGGGCTGAGTTTTGGATGGTTCAGTGTTCCCATGGTGGTGATGGAGGATGGTAGAGATATTTCCCTCAGATGATGCTTATGCAGCCATAGAGTAAAAGACAGATTTCATGTAAGGAGAGTAGTGCCTCCATGTGACTAATGACAAGGTGTAACTCATGATGGGAAGGCTTTTTCCCTAGGGCTAAAGAAGATAAAACTACAGAAACCTGTGAGGCTGAAGAAAATACAACCGCACCAAGTAAGAAGTAAAAGTTGGAATTTAAAAATAAAAAAACAAATAATAATAAATGTAGATGGTGGATGGGGAAATAAAAGAAAACACAAGAATGGAGAAAGTCACTGCTTTCTCTGTAGCCAATGGGATCCTTGACAAAGTCAGAATACTTCTTTCCTTTGATTTGAAAGCATAAGCCCAGTTCTCTCCTTGGATTCTTGATTCACTTGTTCCTGTCTGAAGAGATTGTCTTGAATGAAGAAAATTGAGTAAATCTGTCATTTTTTAAACATGTAGCCTTTGAGTGTGAACTTCTAATTCCTAGTGCTATACACTCATTTCCGATCTCTTGAAAATTTCTTCCTAAATTAAAGAATAGAAATGAAAATGGAAATAGACCAAACTTCACATGAGTAAAAAGAATGAAGGTCATTTCGTAAGGAAAGAGTAATACATATTTCTAGGAGACAGAAAGTAGGTGGAATCATATTTACGATTAATGTCAGAGCAGAAAAAACCATAGTCAAAAATAAGCTATGAGGAGCAACTTCTTCTGGATTTCAGAATGGTGGTCATTTTAATAACTTTTCTCAAAGTTTCTGGGCATTTACAAAGCCCAGTGTGTTCAAAGTCAAAGGCCATAAGATTGTGTGATGTCTTGGAACATTGCTTTTTGCCCTACACTGGAAGAATGTAAAGAAATTCTTCAATCCTCTACAATAGGAGAAGCAACACCTCATAGTTAAATAAGAATAAGATCAGAATTAGAATATTCTCAATTAAGAGTGTTGGCAGCATTCTAAGAAATACGTGATTTCCTGGAAGATTTAAAAGTCTCCAAACACAGCCCACAAATACATGATCCATTTAAAAGAAGCAAAAAATCATAAATAAAAAAAAATAGAGAAAGAGAAAATTAAAAACTAATCAGGTCTGTTTTAAGTACTAAAAAAAAAAAATTGTCTTTGAATAGTCCTGCTATGCCTTAACATACTCTTAAATCCAGATATAATTCAGAATACAAAAATTTTTAGACTTTAGAAAAAAATAGCACTTGAATTATTTATAAAAACAAGTATGCATTCTCAACTTTTTTGCACCAAAGAAAGAGCATCATAAATTTGGAAAATAAGAAATAAAAGATCAAAAAAAATTTAAGACCTTAATTAAATGATCTTATAATCTTGATGAGAAAAAAACACAAATATAAAAAAATGAATTAGATTAACTAAAAAGGGTAATACAACTAAAGAACGTGGAAAAAGAAAATGTCAAGTAGCCATTCGTGATGAATATTATGGAGAACCACGAATTAATGCAGGAACATAGCAGAATAGGAGATAACTTTAAGATACCTACAGCCAATCTTTGCCATCGATTGTAAGTAAAAACTGAACAAAATACAAAAATAAAAATAAAAAACTACCCATGGAATCTGAAATTACCCAAAAGCTAGCAGATTGTGTAGAGAAGTCAAACATTGGAGAAGCAACCTGCACAAGGGTGAACTTCATATTTTTTTCTGTTTCTCTCTCTTGGCTTTGCCTTGAGGGAGGCCCCTGATGCACACAGCAAGATAGCAATGATGTAGAAAGTCAAAACTCTGCAAGAAACACAATCTTCTGCCTCTGTGGGTCAGACTAGAAAAGGGAGATCCTAGGGAAGAGATGGGTAATAGTTTAAGTCTCAGGCTAATCCCAAGGCTCCACATATGTGAGACTCACTCAAGCCAAAACAACAAATCTTAGGTTATTTAACTGATATTTGAACCACCATTCCAGTCTTAGACTATCCACCGAGTGGCACCCATGAAGGACAAATTAAAATCAATGTAGCCGAGAGTTCAGGAACTGAACTGAGATTTGAGCCACCCAAAGAGGTTTCAACTTATCCCTGAGCTACACATGACAGGTATAAACAAAAACCAACATTGCAAATGGTTAGGGAACTAAACTAAGATTTTGAGCCACCAAATTCCACGAAAGGGGAGACACAACTAACAGTATAATCTAGGTCCATTTCTTGCTCAAACAAAAGCATTAATATTCTTTAGTGATTGTTTTTTTAAGAAGAAGAAGGATGAGGAGGAGAAAACAGAGTGTATACACATATGTTTAAGAGGTACTTCAAAATTATTTGACATACAAAGAGCCAGAAAAATGAACTAATATTTCAGTAAAAGATCAACAGATGCAAATATCAAGATGACTAGGATACTAAAACTAATAGAAAAAGATGTTAAAGTAGTTCTTTTGATTATATTCCACAAGGAAAGAAAATAGAAACTGAACTGAAAAATGCAATATTCGAAATAAAAATCTTACAGTAGGGGTTCAATAGCAAAATAATGATAGAGAAAAGAATGCGCAAACTTGAAAACAGATCAATATAGATTATTTAATTCAGCTAATTTTGATTTTTCTTCTCCCAGGAGACAAATCTGGACACAATTTTGGCTGTCACAACTTGGGGTGTGTAGTACTATAAGCATCTGGTGTGAAGAAGCCAGTGGTGGTGTTAAAAATTCTACAACACACAGGGCTTCCCCACACCCCAATAAATATTATTAGGGCCAAAATGTCACTAGTGCCAAGGTCAGAAACACTGAAAAACCTCAAAATCAATTTGAAAATTGAAAGAAAAAAAGGCCGAGCCCTGGAGACCTTAGGAAAATATTCTAAAGTCTAAATTACGTCTAACTGGAGTCCTAGAGGGAGAGAAGAAAGATATTGGGTCAGAAAACATATTTGAAGGAAGAATGTCCAAAAGGTTGCCAAATTCAGTGAAAGACATGCATTTATCAATTTAAGCCCCAAACAAGGTAAAATCAAAGAGAACCACACCTAAACACATTATAATTAAACCATTGACCACAAAAGATTGTTTGATTTTTCGTGTGTGTGTGTGTGTGTGTGTGTGTGTGTGTGTATAAACAGCTTATATATGAAGCAGCTAGAGAAAAACAATATATTACATTATTGGAGGACAATTACTTGAATGGCCTATGGATTTCTATTCAGAAAGCATGGAGGCCAAAAGACAATGAAACGGCATCTTTAAAGTGGGGAGGGGCGGGGGCAGTGTTGACACGGAATTACAGACCCGGTAAAAACTGTCTTCCAGAAACAAAGGACAAGTTAAAAATATATTTTCAGATAATGAAAAAATGAAAAATATGGTTCCCAGCAAATCTACTCTAGAAGAAGTGCTAAAGGAAGTTTTTATGTTTGAAGAGAATTTTCAAATATATCCCCGGATATCAGAGGAAAAGGCAAATCTTCAGGAACAAAAGAATACCAGAAATGATAAATAGCTGTTAAGTATAAAATTCTTCTGCTTAAGTTTTATAAAGAGCATATAGTTGTTGAAAACAAAAATTATAACACTGTATGGTAAAGTTTTCTGTATATTGTGATTTTAAAAAAAAATGAGACAAGGATCTCGCTCTATTGCCTAGGCTGGAATACAGTGTCATGATCATAGCTAACTGCAGCCTTGAACACCTGGGCTCAAGCCATCATACAGCCTCAATCTCCCGAGTAGTTGAGACTACAGATAAATGCCACCATACCCAGCTAATTTTTTTTTTTAATTTCGTAAAGATGGGGTCTCACTTTGTTGCCCAGGCTTGTCTCAAATTCCTGAGTTCAAGCAAACCTCCCGCCTCTGCCTCCCAAAGTGCTGGGATTATAAACATGAGCCACTGCACCAGGCCTGATGAAGTTTTCAATGTGTGTAACTAATATATATGAACAACAATAACAAACTTCAGTGTTGGTAAAGAGACATTGTATAAGATTTTGACATTTCGCATAAAGAGGTATGATATTTGCTCACAGAAAACCCTGGATAATTAGGCATGTATGTTGCCATCTCCAGAGCAACTACTCAAAAAGTACAGAGACATAGCCAAAAACTTCGTAGATAATTAAAATATGAATTTAAAAGTATTTAAATAATCCAAAAGGTGTCAGAAAAAAAAGAACAAAAAAAAAAAGAAAAAAAAAAGAACATGGGTGAAACATAAAAACAATAATGAAATATACTTAAATCCAACCTGCTTGATATTTATATTCAATTTTAATTATCTAAACTTCACAATGCAGAAACATACTTTAAAGTCATAGTTTAAAAATAAATAGTTGAAAAAGATACAGCATACATCAGTAAGCAACAGAAACTTGGAATGGCTATTTAATATTATAAAACAGACTTCAAGGTTGAGTTCTTGAGTCACAGAAAGTCTCAGCATCTCAGGAGGTTTGTATTCAGCTCCCCTGCAGTCTCAGGCACTGTGTCACTCACAGCACAGAAGTACTCAGCTGCGTCGCTCACATGGGCTGAGGATTTCCTCAGGTGGAAGGAGTTTTCACTCTTCTTAAATTCAGCCTCAAAACCTTTGATGCCTTTAACCAGGGTGGGTCCTGATACATATTTCAGGAGAAACTGGAGTCCTTGGTTGGGGTATTGCACATACCAGAAGGGATACACTGAAACGGACGATGAATAGTTGCACTTCAGCAGCACAGGGGCTCCTTCAGAAACAGTGACCCGGCCGTCAAGCTGGGTCACAGACTGGGCTCTGGTTCCTCCTGCAACACCAATGCTGTGTAAGTAAAAGCAGCACAGACTTCTCTAAGAAAAGATGTCTCTATTTAGAGGCAATTACAACATAGTCACATTTACAAAGGGAGGAAAAGGACTGGAATGCTACTCACCCAGGACAAAAATCACCACGAGCACTGGGACGAGCAGCAGGAGCATGGCTCAGCAGCAGCAACGCTGCAGGACCCTGAGAGCACTGAGCCTCGGGAGCTAGGAGCAGTGGGGAGGTTGGCTGGACAAGTCCCTGACTTTGAAACGTTTCAAAAACTGTTAAAGAAAGGCTTTCTCTTAAAGAGCCTGGATGCTTTCTGGCCTCTTGTTCTCGTCACAGCTCCGTATCTACACAGACATCGGTGAGCTGCATCAGCCAGCTGCAAGGGGGAGGCTCAGTGGGGGAGAATGGTCTGCAATGAACGCAAATGCCTCCTTGGTGCAACGTGGCCCCCTGGAGGCCACAGGCGGAACCACGGGTCCAAGGAAGTGAATGATTTGCTTCTCATTTGGGAGACACGGTATCAAAATCAACAGAAAGTGTATCTTTCTTCCCGAATTTGTGATGATGTCACCTTCTGTAGAGTACATGGTTTTACTCCTAGATACATGAGAAATGAGAGTTATTTAAAAATAGAAGAGTAATATACTTTACTGAGCAATTATTCGCAGAAGACAACATTCTTGACTTTGGAATACCATTGAGACATTATTATTTTGTAAAGCCATTCATCAAGGAGAGGAGAGGTGATCAGTGGACTCAGTCGGGGCTGAGTTGGTATGGCCTTGTGTTTCTGAATGTAAGCATTACAGTAAATGAAAAAGATTATTCCTTTATTCAATTCTTTAAAAAATAAATAAATAAGTTAGACCAGAGACTCATATTTAAAGTCAGTGTGGATCACATGTCATTAATTAATTAATCAAGGCAAACAAATATGGCAAGAAGCCCCTTGGTTTCAGGTCAACAACTTTGATATTTGTAACTGTAGGAAAAAACAACTTAGGTAATTCATGTTTAAAATGAGTCCTGTTCCAATTGTCAATGCTCCTATAGACTGATATATTATGGGAAGTTATGATATCTCACACTAAAAAGAACATTAATAGAGGCCTATCTACAGAGAAACTTGAGTGGAATAAGCGTAATAAAATAAAACAAATAAATAATCCTGGGGAGAAATAGGAAAAGAAAAATAAACCTGTGTTAACTCAGTAAAGTTGGGAGGAGTGCAACCAGCAGACAAGAAATGAGAGGACCTTGTGGGAGGTATAGAAGATTTGAGAGACATTGACAGGAACACTCAACAGAACTAGGCGAGCAGCAGTCCCTTGTCGGTGGGATACAGGTGGCATTGAACTGGAGTGGTCAACTCTTATAGCCTAATAAGATGAAACTCTTGAGTGAGAAGCTGTCTTCATCCAACTTATTTTAGTATAGAGATCACTGGATCCTAAAATTGAAAACACCAAATGAGGAGAGAAATCTCAGGCAAAATGAGAATCTGGCCAACAAGTATTCCTTTCACAAGGTCAGAACAAAGTCTCTTTTTTCTGTGTACTCCATTCACTCGTGCCAGCCTGGAATCAGTTTTCCCTTGCACTTCTGATCTGTTTCTTGATTCTCCCTATAGATTTTTTATGTGTAAGACAAAATTATGTAGCCAGTTTGAAAATTTAAATGTTACTAGGATGTGCTTGTGACTCAAAATTCCTAACTGAGCGTATGTGTTCTCCTCCTATCTTTCCAATATTCCCACTGAAATAAAATTTAGAAGTATAAAAATAATTACTTGAATCCATAATGGTAAAAGTAATAATAAAAGGATGAAAGGTATCACAACTTTTGGCTACTCTTTGCCCCTTTCCCTAGAAAATCGACCTCTGCCAATGAGAGTCACCATCGTCCAGTAGAGTATACCTCGACCCCAAGAAACACCACAGCCAATGACGACTTTATTCTTATGCACAACAGGTCAGCAGTCTGGCCCCCTTGCCTCAGTGTGGAAAGGATCAATGAAATTCATGCTCCAGAGCTCCCATGAGATCAATAAAGACTCCAGTAGCTGGCACGTTTATGCTTAGCCTTTTCCCATCTCAACCTGGTTTCCTCAATCAATTATGGATAAAGAATTTTCAATTCAGGCTCCGCTTCTAATGAACTTATCCCAAGACAGTATTTCATCTTATTTAATCCTGAGTCCAATCCTGAAATATATATAATAGTATTGCTTAATATAAATGGCCCATTAGGAACATAACTGATATTCAAATAAGCACCACAGCCCAGGTTGTTTCCAGAGTGCCAGGGTGCCTGAAGGCATACGATGAAAGTGGCACTAAAATTCAAGTATTTTGATTTCAGTACAACTTTCTCATCATCCTCACTGCCTTACAAATCTTTCTTACATGACTTGGCAATATTTCTTTGAAGTCTTCGGTTCTGCAGATTAACACTTTGAAGCAAATGTTGACTGGTTTGCCTCTTTCATTAGTAACTACATAAACTAGCTCAACAGAAATCTTGATTCTTCATTTCCAAATTTTTTCCACCTCCTGTACTACATAAACAATGTCATGACTAACAGACCACAAATTTGGTTTTACAATAAATGTGACTTTTCATCGCTTCTCGGCCTGCTGGCCTAGATCATGTGTACAATAAATGTGACTTTTCAAGCTTTTTTTCTATAATTCAATATACTAAATACTAAACAGCATTATTTTCATTAGAAAGCAAATATTTTTCCAGCACTTGGCATACCTTGCAGGACAAATCTATAGTGCCAGGTGGTCAGAGAAGGGAGGCATTTATATGCTCTTTAGCATTTCCAGCTACCCTGACAAACATTTGCCGAAACACTCTCAATATCATATGGTCTCTGGCAACTGATTCATACAGGTCTTTGCTCATCATACTAAAGCCCCTTGATGTCTGGACTTCTTTTAGATACTTACTCAGAGGTCCTCCTCAATAAATTTTAGGTTGTTCCATGCTCCCATGTCCTGCCTAGGGATATGGCATGCTATGGTGAGGGCTAATGCTCCCTATCATCTCCAAGACACACTTAAATACATAGGTATCAATATATTCTTTCACAAGGCTCAAGCCAGGAGTTTTAAGTTCAATTCAGACTTTACCCCAAAATGGCAGTATAGACCCTGTCGAATATTTAGTCACTGCAACTATCTAGACTTCTAGTATTAACCAGTTCTGACTGGTTAAAACAAATCACTCTGACTCTAGTTCTTCCACCTATCCACCAAATACACCCTTATATAAATCAGGAGTGGTACTGCAGCTGAGGCTGGAGAAGAGGTGAGGGTTCTATAACTAAAAGAATTTATGACTTATAGAATTTTCAAAGTCATTTGCTTATGACTTTTTCTCTGCTTTGCATTTCTGTTTTGCTGTGGCATTCCCAAATCAATGACTGTCAAGCATTTTGAGTAACTAAAGAAGGAAAAAGGGAAAGTGTCCTGGGAACTATGAGAGAATATCTGTCATTGTGTGAAAATATTTTCTTGTCATATAATTAAAAAATCATAAAACCAGTCTCATAAAGAAGTGGCATAAAACTAGACTGAGCATCAGGAATATATCCTGATTAAATACATTAAATATGTGCACCTTGTTGTATAGCAATCATACCTCAATTTTTTAAAAAGGAGAGAGGAAGTAAACTTTTTAAATGATGTTATGGCATAGATTGTGCTGTAAAGTAAATACGCATACCTTTTTGTTTACCTTTTTTATCAATCAGAACTCAATTTAAAAATATTTAAAACTAGAGTGGAAAGACAAGACTAAAAGATATTTCAACCAGAATAAGATTTTTGTTTTAATTTTTTTAGGGTCTCAATTATTTTCAGAATTATGAAAATACTTCCCTAATTAATTAATCCTCCATACTAGTAGTTTTAATTTCCACTTGAACCTGGAGAGCAAAGAGAACTTCACTACCCTGCAGTCTAAGCTCGGTATCAGGCATTCCTGAGGCACAGGAGGTTTGGGTACAGACTGCAGGTGTCTGGGGAGCACTGTGTGCTCACGGCACAGAGGTAGGTGGCTGAGTCACTGAGCTGGGAGTCTCTGATGAGCAGGGAAATATACTGGCTGGCTCTGTTGAGCTGTGCTGTAAACCTTCCATCTTCTTCATCACCATTGGAGTATATAGACATCAGCAACGCAGGGCTTTTCCCAGAATATTGCCTGTACCAGTAAAAGGACTGAGAACCACGGTCACTGTAAGTGCAGTTGAGAGAGGCAATGACTCCCTCTGGGACAATGAGGGGTCCAGAATTCTGCTCCACCTTCTGTTGGCTCCAAACCCCTGTGAAAAAGACAGTGGTCAGACAGAGAAGACTGGCTGGGTAATGGATGCTTACTCCCCAGAATTTAAATCCTCTTTTCACTGGTGCCCCACTCTCCCTTAGTTAGAAAAAAAATCACGCTTTTACTTATAAATGTAGAATATACAATAACTCCAAATACTGTACATTATTTTCCTATACAGAGATGCCCAAAACTCACAGCTTAACTGAAGCCACAGGATCACTAGTAAAACTGTCAAGGATTTCATCATTCCTTTCTGCCCTGGTTCACTGAGTATTCAAATTTTAAAGTCTACAAAAAAAAAAAAAAAAAAAATGAACCTAGAATGAATGTTTCTAGTTTTTCTACCTTAAAAATCATGAAAAGAATCTGTTTTACCAATTAGAAAAAGTGATGCTCTTTTTAACACCCCTAATTCACCAGTAAGCCCCTCCCCTTATCTTTCCTCCTCCTCCTTCTTGTCTCTCTCTGTCTCTCTCTCTCTCTCTCTCTCTGTCTCTCTCTCTCTCTCTCTCTCTCTGTCTCTCTCTCTCTCTCTCTCTCACACACACACACACACACACACACACACGAGCACTTGAGAGCTTTCCTCAAGGTCCCTAGAAATACACTGCCATCTTGTGGAATCATAATAGTGATCAAAGCTGTACCCAAAATGAAGAGCCTTATTATGTGAACAGGTGAATTTAATCTGACATATTAGTTAAATTAAAAATTTGAGAAGCAAATGTTCCAAATCCATGTCTGTGGGGATGTTTATGTTTGTATGTGTTTCATATCAAATGGCAACTGTTGTATGAGTAAGGGCACTTGTTTCTAATAGTCACTTTCCTACACTGAAATAACAGTCATGAAGTATTCTATTATAAAAATTTAGGAGAGATTCTTGCAATTCAAGGAGCATTTCTCATTGCATAGCTCTTCTCCATGTCAGGCCACATCCCTATACCGTTGTGTTATCTCCAATTTGTAAAGAAATTTCTTGTAACTCAAAATAGTTCTTTCAAAACAGAATGGCCTAAATTCTAGCTGAGCAAACATGGTTCTAGCCCCCAGCCTGAGAACATCTTTTAACAAGACCAGGGAATAGAGGGGCTTGGAAATAGCCCTTGCATCTTGCACCAATAACACAGGCATGTCAAAACAGTACTTGCAAGGGCTGGTGCAATAGAGACAAACCTGCCTTCAACCTGCCTTTCTTTTTTTTTTTTCCAGAGCAAGGATGGAAGTTTATTTTAAAAGGCTTTCACATAGGACAGAAAAGAAAGTACACTTGGAAGAGACCCAAGTGGGCACCAAGATCAAGCGCAGTGCTTAACCTTGATCCTAGGACTTTACAGGCTTGTCCCTTTCCTATGATTCTTCCCTTAGGGTGGGCTGCCTGCATGTGCAGTACCCCCCTTACCCTTGGGAAGTGAGCACACATATTAGCTTAGGAAGTAGTACATAGACTTTCAATGACATCTTGTGTATCTGTTTATCTTTCTAGTTCATCTCATTGTCTTTCTTGTAAAAAGCTGACACCTGCAAATTAATTTCCAAAAGTTATAAATTTCGTGTCTCTTTCTGCCTGTCCATCTCAACCTAAACAGAAAATCAGCTCTACGAAGGGTTACCTATGCAAGAAGCTTAATTGTTTCTACAGAGAAAGAAGTGCAAACAACTACTGTTTCTCCTCTTGTTCGTAACCTGCTTTGTGTCCTTGCAGAAGCTGGTGGCTGGAGGCCATGAAGGATGCAGGCTCTTTTCTGCTCAAGGGCCATGTAATCAGAATCCCATCAATGATGGCCTGAGCAGGTCTTTTCTATTCCCACCAACAACATCATGGGAAATAGAATGAAGGAGAATATGCTAATGTAGAAATTCCTTTCTCCAAGAGTATGTTGCAAATGGCAGAAATCACAGAAGCCATTTCTCAGTAAGCGTAAAAACTAAAGGAGGAGCAACATAAGATGGCAGCCACCACAGTCTTGGAAAAATTATTAAAAAAAACAAATGTAACTTTTAAAATTGAATGTGGAGCTGAAGCACAGTTCTTGTTGGAATAAATCATCTTTTGAATATTTGTAACAAAAATAATATGGGTCAATAGCTCTAATGTTGTACCCAAGGGTGACATCAGTGCTAGCAAAATGACAGAATTTATACTACATCAGAGTTTTACTACAAAAGCTCTGTGCCTAATAATGTCTAGACAACATATAAAGCTCTCCTTCATATGCCTCAAGGAGAGCATTATGGTAGTCAATCAAAGAGAAATCACAGACCCCTTCTCCAGTGAATTAACTGGTCTTCATTTTCCACAGCATGAAATTTTCTAGAAATGTCTTGTGGACTTCAAAGTACTGAAAAGCTAGATCTTATTCAAAGGTAACTTATTTTAAGATACTACTGCAAATGCTACTAATTTTGTGTCAATTTGAAATATGTAAGTTGTACTATTAAAACAACAAAACAGATTTTTATATACATGCGAAAACGCAAGCATCTTTACCCATTGTGTTCCCATTAATAAATATCTATAGTTATTGTTTACCATTAGTTTGTTAAATAATTTAGGAGGAAAATGGTAGTTACAAATGAAAACTACAAAAATATTGGCATTATTCTTATTTATGTAACTGCCTTCATCATTGTTCATTATTTTTGTATGGCTCCAAGTTACTGTCTAGTGTCATTTCTTTTCTCCCTGAAAGATTCCCTTTAGATTTTCTTTCAGAGCAAGTCTATGAATGGTGACTACTCTCAGTTTTTGTTTATCTGGGACTGTCTTAACTTCTGCTTTGTTTTAGAACAACAGTTTTACCAGATATAAATTGTTGGTTGATGATTTTTTTAAACACTTTATGCCATCCTACTGCCTTCTGGCTTCCATGGTTTCTAATGAACAACTGACTGCTCATCTTATTAAGGATCTCTTGCATGTAGCTAGTCACTTCTCTTTTGCAGCTTTCACTTTTCTCAATTTGCCTTTTTCTTTAAACAGTTTGATCGTAATGTGTCTCATTGTGAATTTTTTTTTTTTTTTTGCCTTTATTCTACTTAGTGCTTGTTGAATTTCTTGGGTGTGTAGATCCACGTCTTCTATAAAAATTGGGGAGTTTGGGGTCATCATGTCACAAATATATTTCCTGAATCTTTCTGTCTCTCCTCCCATTCTGGGAATTCTGTTATACTTATGCCTGTGCCATAGATCATCTAAGCTCTTATGTACATATTTTTTCATTCTTTTTTCCTTCTGCTTTTTAGACTAAATAATTTTATTTGGCTTATCTTCACATTTGTAGATTCTTTCTCCTACCTGCTGTTATGTCCCTTTAGCAAACTGTGTTTTAGAAAAAAAACTTCTCTCTCTAGCCAGTTCTCCATCCTGAGGGGATTCTGAGTTGTGTTGAAACACAGGGAAGCCCTTTGAATTAGTCCTTCAATGAGCCACCTGATAGGTCAAAGTAGTCAAGCACTATTCATTGATAACAAAGTCCACTCTGCTTCTTCCAGCATTAGGAACCCACACTTGGAATAGAGGATGTCATTTAAAGACTGTCTTAAAGCCAGTGATGAGAAGTTGGAGCAAAGGTAAGTTAAAAATAGCACAAAATTCTCCTACCAGGTTGCAATTACTTTTTTATTAACTAAATATGTGTTTGGTAGCTGTAAATCTTTCTGTGGTATTTGGCTGGAGTAAATTGGTTATGGCCTTACAGTTTTGTGTCTTGACAGTCTGCTATTTTCCTGGTCTTTTGGCTAAGGAAAGCAAAAATCTGATCTTTGGGCTTTTTTGTACATATCCACTAACATTTCCAGGTCAGTGGCTAGTCCTGGTTGCATGAGGCAAAGGGAAACTCATAAAACTCACTGCTCTAGCATTGCTCAAGTTCTAAATTTCTTAACCAGTTGGGCTTTTTATCCCCACTTTTTAGAATCTTGTAATTTTTTAATGCACAGATAACAATGGTTCGAGTTACAATTTTTCAGTGGTGTGAAAGCAGTACACAATCAGTAAAAACTGTACTTTGTATACCTATACAACTATTCTGTTTCTCCCTTTAGGTACAGTATTCAATAAATTACATGAGATATTCAACACTTCATTGTAAAATAGGCTTTGTTAGGAATGATTTTGCCCAATCTTAGGCTAATGTAAGTGTTCTGAGCACATCTAAGATAGGCTAGACTAAGTTATGTTGTTCAGCATATTGGATGCATTAAATGTATTTTTTACTTACAGTATTTTCAACTTATAATGCATTTATGGGGATGCAATCCCATTGTAAGTCAAGGAATATCTGTACTATCCAGAATCATTAGCTGTATGTAACAAGATGAATGGGAAAAAGTACACCTTCTCTAACTTTCTGGAAGTGGAAGGCATGGTGCTTCTTTTTTTCTCCTAACAGCCACCTTAGAACAGCCTGGGAGGTGTACACTCCAGTAGCAACATGATCAGAACGGTATTAAAACTGAATTCTGGGCCAGGCGCGGTGGCTCACGCCTGTAATCCCAGCACTTTGGGAGGCCGAGGCGGGCGGATCACGAGGTCAAGAGATCGAGACCATCCTGGTCAACATGGTGAAACCCCGTCTCTACTAAAAATACAAAAAAATTAACTGGGCGTGGTGGCGCACGCCTGTAGTCCCAGCTAGTAGGGAGGCTGAGGCAGGAGAATTGCTTGAA
>PVKV010028320.1:0-25167 GCA_004027835.1 Alouatta palliata | reverse complement strand
AGCAATTCTCCTGCCTCAGCCTCCCGAGTAGCTGGGACTACAGGCACGTGCCACCATGCCCAGCTAATTTTTGTATTTTTAGTAGAGATGGGGTTTCACCATGTTGACCAGGATGGTCTCGATCTCTTGACCTCGTGATCCACCCGCCTCGGCCTCCCAAAGTGCTGGGATTACAGGCGTGAGCCACCGCGCCCGGCTCTTATCTGTAATTTTTATGAAGTAAATATGACGAAGTTGTCTCCTTCCCTCCACAAAAGCAAATACTCTCTCAGGCCCTCCTAATCCTGTATTGAACTATATCCTTGGCATAATTTTTCAAATGTTTACACAAATTTACGAATGACTGTATGTTACGGTTTCATGTATTTTAAAAATTTTATTCAAGTGGCACCATATTATATGTATAATTCTATAACATGCTTCTTTGTTTTTGAGGTTTAGCCTTGGTGATATCTATTGAGTTCATTTATGTTAGTAGTTCTGTAATGCTCCATCATGAGACTGTAACAGAACATCCATCTCTTCCTTCATCAATGGGCAACTAGGTTGCTCTCTGTTTTGCTTTTAAACAAGACTTCAATTACAGCCTTAAAAATGTGTGAGAAGCCGGGCGCAGTGGCTCACACCTGTAATCCCAGCACTTTCGGAGGCTGAGGTGAGCGGATTTTCTGAGGTCGGGAGTTCAAGACCAGCCTGACCAACATGGAGATACCCCATCTCTACTAAAAATACAAAATTAGCTGGGTGTGGTGGTGCATGCCTGTAGTCCCAGCTACTCTGGAGGCTGAGGCAGGAGAATCGCTTGAACCAGGAGGTGGAGGTTGCGGTGAGCTGAGATCGAACCACTGCACTCCAGCCTGGACAACAAGAGCTAAACTCCATCTCCAAAAAAAAAAAAATTTGAGAGAAGATATCCAGGGTTTATATCTGGAAGTGTAATTGTTTTGGGAATAGTTGTTATGAGTTGAAATGTGCCCCCCAAAAAGATATGTTTCACTTCTAAACTGGGGAACCCATTAGTGTGATCTATTTCAAAACATGGACTTTGCAGATGTAATCAGGTGAAGATGAGGCAATTAAGATGCACCCTACCCCAATATGATTTGTGTCCTTACAAGAGAAGAGACAGACAGGGAGAGAACACCACGTGACGTCAGAGGCAGAGAATAGTCATGCCTCTAACAGAACAGAAATGCCCAGCAGTACAGACAATTATCAGAAGCTAGGAGAAGCATGGAACAGAGTGTCTGAAACCCTATAAGGCACAAACCCTGCCAACGTCTTGATTTTTTTACTTTGGGCCTCCAGAATTGTGAGTGGATAAATTTCCGCCATTTTAAACCACCCAGTTCATGGAGATTTGTTACAGTAGCCTGAGAAAACTAATGTACTGGTAGAATCCCAAGTCATGGGCTGTAGGAGCATAGGTCAAGGTCAGAGAGAGAGTATATGGGTCTGAGACAGTAAATTGGAGCTGGACTGGAACAACCTAGAATGTGACCCTATGTAGGGATCTAGACTTACTCATTCAGGCAACGTGGAGCCACAGAGGAGAAATGAAATTGCCAAGGTACACAGTTCTATCTCGGTTTTATTTATGTATGTATGTATTTATTTAGAGATGAGGTCTCACTCTGTTACCCAGGCTGGAGTGCAGCAGCACAATCTTGGCTCACTGCACCCTTGAATTAATGGGTTCAAGTGATCCTCCCTCCTCAACCTTCTAAGTAACTTGAACCACACGCACGCAACAGCACACTCAGCTAAATTTTTTTACTTTTTGTAGAGATGGGGGTCTCATCTTGTGCCCAGTCTGGTCTCAAACTCTTGGTTTCATGCTATCCTCCTGCCTCAGTCTACCAAAGTGCTGGGTTTACAGGCATGAGCCAACAAACACACTGGGCCCTACCTGGATTTAAGAGACGAGTATCAGAGAAATAGCCTACACATGAGAAAGACTCGTTTGACTTGTGGACTTGTCTGAAATTCATTTGCTTTTTCCTTTAAAACTGATTCGTTCCTTTCCACAATTATCAGGATTTGACATACACGAGTTTGTCATTAATGACCACGGTTTATTTTGTGCTTACTAAATCAGGCCCTGTTTTAGACATAATCTGCTAATCTTATTAATCCTCACAACTGCCCCACAAAACACACATGCAACCCTCTCCATAAAAGGGATAAAGAGGCCGGGAGAGGTGGCTCATGCTTGTAATCCCAGCACTCTGAGAAGCTGAGGCAGGCAGATCACTTGAGGTCAGGAGTTCGAGACCAGCCTGGCCAACATGGTCAAACTCTATCTGTACTAAAAATAGAAAAATCAGCCGGGCATGGTGGTTGGCACCTGTAATCCCAGCAACTCGGGGAGCTGAGGCTGGAGAATCGCGTGAACCCGGGAAGCAGAGGTTGTAGTGATCCGAGATCATGCCACTGCACTCCAGCCTGGGCGACAGAGCGAGACTCCATATCAAAAAAAAAGGGGGGGATAAGGAAACATTCAGGAAGAAGGTGAAATGAATTGCACTTAGAGAAACCATTAGGGCTGAAAGTAAGGCCACCTTGGGTCCTAATGGCTGTAAGGCATCAGACAAAATACGTCAACTATGTCAGCCTACATTTTCTCATCTTTCAAACTGCCGTAACAGCAGCCACCTCTTCGGCCCGGCTGGATTAAATGAATGAAGCGCAGCAAGCGCTCGGCGCAGGTGTAAACTGTGTTGTCATCCCCTGCCACGACCTCCGCCGAGGCCATGACGCTCCGCCCCGCCGGCCGCCAGGGGTCGCTGTGACGCGGCTCGGGCCCGGCGCGCGGCCTCTCTGGCCCGGGGAGGTCGCTGTCCTTAATTTCAGCAGGAGCCCGCGCCCAGTGTCTGTGTCAGCTCGTCCTCTGCTTTGTCCTGAGGCTGCTCACTGCCCTCCTACCGTCCACCATGGCCCTGCTGCACTCCCGCCGCGTCCTCTCCGGCATCGCCGCCGCCTTCCACCCGGGCGTCGCCGCCGCGGCCTCTGCTAGAGCCAGGTAAGCCAAGGGAGACGGAGATGGAGCCAGGCGACGGCCCTGCCCAGCTGAGCTGCGAGCGAGCGCCCTAGAACATTCACCCCTCCCGGCTCCCGAACTGTCACTCACACACACACTTTTTTGCCACCCCCTCGGCTTTCCCTTACCGGGGGCTGAGGATTGAGCCTCCGTGCCCCACAGTGATCCCCAGGAACCCACGTGCCTCGCCCCGGCACCCGGCCCTGCAGGAAGGCGTGCAACGCTATCCCTGGGGGAAAGAAGTGTGGCCCTCGGCGGCTCCCGGACTTCCATTCAAGGGGGAGGGGTGCGGAGACCAAGTGGGCCGCGGCGCCGGGGGTGCCTGTGCCCTTGACCAGGTGCCCTGGGGGCAGCGGGCGCACCTGTCGTGGCCTCCCGCCCGCCCAAGCCGGGTGGGCACGCGGCGGCTGGCTCCGCTTGTGTGCCCTGGGCGGGAAGCGCACGAGAAGAAGGTTTCCGGAGCGCCGGCATTCGGGCCTCGCTTTCCTCCTGGCATCCGCGACCTTGGCGTGGGGCATCCTCCAGATCCTGCAACCCCCCCCCGGGGTCCCTGTGATCCCGGGGCCCGTTGGGCCTTTGTATGGGAGAGGATCGAGATGTAGTGTGCCTCCTATTTCTTTTTTTCTCCCTCGTTGCCCCTAAGGAGATCCAGTGGCAGAGAGGCCATCAATCGTCCTCTCCATCTCCCTGTGCTCTTTCATTCGGTAAATATTTCGTAACTACGGTTTCTCAGAGCCAGGCTCTGGACCAGACGCTGGCGATACAACTGTGAACAAGGCGAGGGAAGGACAATGACAAATTTTCATTGCCCAAAAAAATGACATGATTTCGTACTGTGGTGTGTATAATATAGTATGTAGGGAAATTTCAGAGCATGAAATGAGCCCTAGCAATTCATTCCCATTGGAGACCGGAGCCAGACGACTAATTCAACTCAAGAAGGCGATTTGGAGCACTCTGCTTAAGTATTACCTTAATAAGGAACTGAGTTTTTTTGTTTTGTTGTTGTTTTGTTTTTGAGACAAAGTCTCGCTCTGTAGGCCAGGCTGGAGTGCAGTGGCACAGATCGTGTAACCTCCGTCTCCCGGGCTCAAGTGCAGTGGCACAGGCTCACTGCAACCTCCGTCTCCGGGCTCAAGCAGTTCTGCCTCAGCCTCGCGAGTAGCTGGGATTACAGGCGTGTACCACCACACCCGGCTAATTTTTGTATTTTTAGTAGAGACAAGGTTTCACCATGTTGGCCAGGCTGGTCTGGAACTCCTCACCTCAGGTGATCTGCCTGCTTCAGCCTCCCAAAGTTCTGGGATTACAGGTGTGAGCCCCTGTGCCTGGTCAGGAACTGAGTTTTAAAACCACCCCCAAGCAGGTGTTAACTGCAAGGAGCAAAGTTTGGCCTTTCGTTTGAATGTGTGCTCCGTGTCTTTCAACCAGCAGAACGGTCTGTCCTTTCCAAGGCCCCACAGCCTTGGCAGTATAGTTTTGCCCAGTCTTCCCACTTGCTTCTCTGCCTGACTTGGCTCCTTCCTGGCCCACTGTCAACGTGTGTTCTTTAGTGGGCCAGAGCCAGGAGGAGTTATTTATGCAGCAAATTTAGAAAAACCAAAGGAGGCCGGGCGTGGTGGCTCACGCCTGTAATGCAAGCACTTTGGAGGCCAAGGCGGGCAGATCACCTGAGGTCGGGAGTTCAAGACCAGCCTGACCAACATGGTGAAACCCCGTCTTAATAAAAAAAATAAATAAATAAAAAAGAAAAACCAAAGGAGTGCTTAAAATTTCGGGCAAGAGAAAGTATATTTACCCACTGTAGTAATTTTAAAATAATACCTTGTATTATGGATTTGGCTAGGTGGCCTGAAGCTCTAGTGCTTGGTGAAAATCCCTTGGGGTCAGGGTTAGTCATTCTTTCAGTTTGAGAGCCTGACTCATTTTCTTTTCTGTATTTTCCCATTAGAATGTAAGTTTCATGAGAGCAGAGACTTTACCTACTTTATATTCACTGTTATATCTCAGGACTATTAAGGTTCCTGGCGTGGCTCTCATATTGGATATTTTTAAGCCCTGATTTTTCACTTAATGCAACAGGAACAAACGCAGTATGACATTTTAATGTTATATCTTAGATCAAAATCTGAACATGGGCTGGTCCAAGTGTAATGGTGTTTACAACTAATTGATCATAACCAGTTAGATTTTCTTGTTCCTTCACTCAACTAACCTTAAACACACGCACACAGAGGGGAACCACAGTGCTGCAAAATATGTACAAAGAATAAATTCTTGGCTGGGCGCAGTGACACACACCTATAATCCCAGCACTCTGGGAGGACAAAGTGGACAGATCACAAGGTAAGGAGTTCGAGACTGGCCTGGCCAACATGGTGAAACCCCGTCTCTACTAAAAATACAAAAATTAGCCAGGTGTGGTGGCACATGCCTGTAATCCCAGCTACTCGGGAGGCTGAGGCAGGAGAATTGCTTGAACCCAAGAGGCGGAGGTTGCAGTAAGCTGAGATTGTGCCACTGCACACCAGCCTGGGTGACAGAGCAAGACTCCATCTCAAAAAAAAAAAAATCCTTTTTTTTTTTTTTTTTTTTTTTAAATGCAGGGTCTCACTATATTGTCCAGGCTGGAGTGCAGCGGCACAATGGTGGCTCACTGCAGCCTGACCTCCCAGGCTCAGGTGATCCTCCTGCTTCAGCCTCCCATGTAGCTGGGACTACAGGCAATTTTTATTTTTTATTTTTTTGTAGAGATAGGGTCTCCCTGTGTTGGTCTCAGACTTCTCCCACATCAGCCTCCGAAAGTGCTGGGATTATAGGCTGAGCCACCCTACCTGACCAGAAAATAAATTCTTAAAATAGTTGAGTACCTGATATTGAGGAATTACTCTTCGAATTTAAACAGTGGTACCCAATTAGATGATAGAACCAGATGCTGTATCTGGCATGAAGGTTAAGTGTTCAGGCAAGGAGGTCAGACTTCACTCTTTCCACTGTGGAAGTGATCTTTACCTAGATACAAATGCTAAAAGTGGAAAATATTTAAAATAAACTGAACTCATCAACATTTCTATTACAATAAAACCTTGTCAATTGTTATTCTGAAGAATTGAGGAGTTATCCAATGGCATACTTGGAACTCTTGATAAATACATGGAACTCTTTGTAAATTCAAGTGTATCACTTAACTAAACAATGTGAATAAAACTTTCTGTTCTTGACCTGTACTGTAAAAGTATAGTGATATGAGATCAGACATAGTTGGAGTTCAATGAAGAAAAAAAAATGCTAATGTATTTTGATTTATAATGATTTGTTTTTAATTCTGATTATTTAATTTTTAATGAAATAACTGAGCAGGTCTCAAGAGACTCTTTAGATATGCAGTGTCCAGCTATGGTACCATAACCATTAGCTAGAAGATCACAGACCAGGTGCAGTAGCTCACTCCTGTAATTCTGGCACTTTGGGAGGCTGAGGCAGGTGGATCACTTGAGCTCAGAAGTTCTAGACCAGCTGGGCAACATGGCAAGACACCATCTCTACATAAAATACAAAAATTAGCTGGGCATGGTGGTGTGCATGTGGAGTCCCAGCTACTTGGGAGGCTGAGGTGGGAGGATAGCTTGAGCCTGAGAGGTGAAGAGTTGCAGTAAGCCAGCTGATCACGCCACTGCACTCCAGCCTGGGCAACAAAGCAAGACTGTGTCTCAAAAAAAAAAAAAAATCACAGCTGTGCTATTGTGTCTGCTATTTTTCTTTCTTTCTTTTTTTTTTTTTTTTTTTTAAAGACGAGGTTTCACCATGTTGGTCAAGCTGCTCTTGAACTCCCGACCTCAGGTGATACGCCCGCCTTGGCCTCCAAAGTGCTTGGATTACAGGCGTGAGCCACCACGCCCAGCCTTTCTCCGCTATTTTTAGCTCTGTGATTGTGGGCAAGCTAGTTAACTCCCCTCTGATTTTAAAATAAGAATGTGAGGAAAAGCAGTTTAAAAACCATAAAACTTTAAGTAGGCTTAAGCTCCAGGGAAATGGCAATGCGTTTCAGTTGGAAAGGCTTAGCTGAATACTTTGTACCTAACCTCTCTTGGATGACTAGTCAACATTGCTCAATGTTTGAGGCTTTTGTGCTTGCATCCAAAGTGTATGATAGGAATCACTTTATAGGTCACAGGTTATCAGCATTAGTTTTGCCCCTAGAACACTCTTATTTTCATCTACTCAATTCCTTTAAAAACATTGTTCTTAGAATGTGTGTGGAGTCTTTACCATTTTAAGAAATGGAATAATAAAAAGCATGGAGGAGCTGAAAGATGATTACTAGTGTGGGGCTAATCAAATTTGAGTATTCCCTCTAGGTCAGGTGCCATGGCTCACACCTGTAATCCCAGCACTTTGGGAGGCTGCGGTGGGAGGATCACTGGAGTCCAGCAATATGGCAAAACCCCATCTCTACAAAAAACGAAGCAGGCATGGTGGCATGCACCTGTAGTCCCAGCTGCTCAGGGAGGATCACTTGAGCTCCGGAGGTAGAGGCTGCAGTGAGCCTAGTCACACTACTGCATTCTAGCCTGGGTGACAGAGCAAGACCCTAAAAAAAAAAAAATGAGTATCCCTCTAGGAGGGGAACAACACACACTGGGGCCTACCCGAGGGTAGAGAATGGGAAGAGGGAGAAAATCAGAAAAAAATAACTGTCAGGTACTATGCTTATTACCCAGATGATGAAATTATCTGTACACGCGCATGTACTCCTGAACCTGAAATAAAAGTTAAAAGAAAAACCTTCCAGGCCTGTACTCTAGATGTCAGTAGTACCTGCTTTCCCCAGAGTTTCAACAAACAAAAATGTCTCCAGAAATTGTCAAATGTTTCCTGACTAGGCAACCCCTTCACCTCTCCCTGGCAAAGAACCACTTTCCTCATGATCTGGATTATAAAGCATTTTTCTGCTTGTCTCAAGCAATAGATATGTGGTTTTTGTACCTGTACTCTTTAATCTGTATTTCATTTTCTTTTTTTTTTCTTGAGCAGCCTCAGTTATGTATTTCATTTTTCAATCTAAAAGCTAGCATTGTAATTGTAAAATGAACATAATTTATTACGTATTATTTTTTAAAACTGAGTATCTCCACTTCTATATCTAGATTGTTTAAAAATTCAGTATTTTGAAATTGCTTTTAGAATTCTTAAGATATATACCAGAAGACCCAAGGCTATGGTTTCTGAATTTCTATGCTTAACATTTTAAAGAACTTGAAAAATAAGTGCTTTTTACACCATTTAACAAAAATGATGCCTTCTGTCCTTGTGGTTGGGAGCAGTGGGCAGTGGCTTTGTTATTGATTGAGGGCTTGGAGGACACAGACTATCTCCCCCCCCCCGCCCCGCCCCAACAGGGGAATTTAGCCCCAAGCTGGTCTCAAACCCTATTGTCAAGTGACCCTCCCACCTCAGCCTCCTGAGTAGCTGGGACTACAGGCAAGTGCCACTATGCCCAGCCAGATCATCTTTTTAAAAATAAAAACTGTTTTCTAGAAGTGTTATCTTTTATAATCTAGTATGTCCTTGACATTCAGAGTATTCCTTTCACTTAGCAGTTAATGACAGTGATGTAGATAGACAGGTGGCTACATGTTTTCGGGGTCTGAATTGTGGATAAGTAAACACGAAAGCTTTCTTCAGGCCCGTTTCAGACCTTGGTTCAAGGTATCTGCTAGTTACTATTGCCTAGGTACTAGGAACAGGAAAGTTGAGGCTTAATTTACTTGCCAGTGCTCACACAGCTGGCAGGTGACTGAGCTGTTATTTGAATCCATGCAGTTTTTCCCAGAACTGAAATTACCCAAGGCAAGCTATTAAAAGAACCATTAAAAGAAGTAAGAGCCTGGGAAATCAAAAAAGCTGGAATAATCTGCCCTTAAATAACAGAGAATTGACTGTACACACTAATTAATTACAATGATTGAGACTGCGGCAGTCTTTAACTTGTCAAGAGAGCATGAATTAAACTCTGTACTGCCATCCAGTATGCCATGGAGGAGTGAGGTGTATGAGTGCTGACTGGCCACAAGTACATTAAGAGAAACTTTGTTGGGAAAGAAATGTTCGTGAAATAATTCATGAGTTTATCAGCATGGTAAACACAAAGAACTTCCACGGCGTCATACTGAAACACGTGGCTGATTCACAATGGATAAGTGATTACTAGGAGAATTTGGGCAATTTCATCTGGGTAATTTGAAGCCTTGCTTTTTTAGCTACCCCTTTCTACTGCAGCAACGCCCAGCTCTTTCTCACCATGAGCCTTTTTTCTTAAGCCTCTGCTTGGAAAGCTCTTTTTTTTCTCTCTCTTTCCTCCTTTCATCCTTAGCACTCAGCTGCTAAGTCATATCCTCCGGGAAGCCTTCCTAACCTGTACAGTACTTTCCTTCCCTTCTCCAAGCTATTAGGTCCTCTGCTCAGGGCTCCCATAAATAATATCCTGTGCCCTGAGGGGGTCTGTATCACTATCCATCATCTCCCCACAGTGCCCAGCCTGCACTTCTTACGGCTCCCTGCTGATCACCCCAGTGGACTAGTCGGGTGGTAAGGGATTGTATTCTTCTTTACATTCCCAGCGCTTAGCACATAGTGTTCTTAGTGATTCGTTTAGAAGATCATAAAGCCTAGAATAGTGTTCTGGCAAAGCAGAGAATCTCTACTGTCTAGGCTGATTGCACAGAAGGTTGTTTTTTTATTTTTAAACTTATTTTATAGGTGAAGTCATTAATCACTAAACCAAGGAAACTAGGCCATCAAGATTGGGCAAACTTTGTTAAAATGTTAACCCTGTGCGCCTGTAGTCCCAGCTACTTGGAAGGCTGAGGTGGGAGGATGGCTTGAGTCTAGGAGGTCAAGGCTGCACTCCAGCCTGGGGGACAGAGTGAGACCTATCTCTTTGTTTGTCCCTTGTCTGTTTATCAAAACTGAGTCTCGCTCTATCGCCCAGGCTGAGTGCAGTGGCACGCTCTTGGCTCACTGCAACCTCCGCCTCCTGGGTTCAAGCGATTCTCGTGCCTCAGCCTCCCAAGTAGCTGGGATTACAGGTGCTGGTCACCATGCCTGGCTAATTTTTGTATTTTTAGTAGAGACGGGGTTTCATCTTGTTGCTGAGGTGGTCTCAAACTCCTGACCTCAGGTGATCCGCCTGCCTTGGCCTCCCAAAGTACTGGGATTATAGGCATGAGCTACGGCACCTAGCCAAGACCCATCTCTTTAAAAAAGACAAAACAGTTAACTCAGCTTCTTTTCAGATTCATTTATTATAAATCGTAACAAAATTCACAGCCTGGTGCAGTGGCTCACACCTGTAATCCTGGCACTTTGGGAGCCCGAGGTGGGTGGATCACTTGAGGTCAGGAGTTTGAGACCAGCCTGGCCAACATGGTGAAACACTGTCTCTACTAAAGATACAGAAATTAGCCAGGCATGGTGGCGCCTATCTGTAATCCCAGCTATTTGGGAAGCCGAGGCAGAAGAATTGCTTGAACCTAGAGGTGGACATTGCAGTGAGCCAAGATCACACCACTGCACTCCAGCCTGGGTGACAGAGCAAGACTCTGTCTCAAAGGTTAAAAAAAATTAATTAATTAATATTTTAAAAATTCACTTTCCAAGTTTTGTCCTCATATGCTCTTTCATATTTAAAACAAACTGGTACTTCAGGATAATAGTTCTCCCTGGGGAAATGTTAGTTCCATGTTATATTAGCATACAGTATGTTTCCATCATTGCTATTTTCAGATGAATCAGTAAGTAAAACAAGCCACTCAGTTTTTCTAATACAGTAAGTATTAATAGTTAGACCCCACATAAATAAAAGCTCTTTGGGGTTTTCAGTAAGTTTTAAGAGTATGACAGGATCTAAAGATCAAAGTTTGAGAACTGCTGTGGAGCAATTCTACTCTTTTTCCTTAAAAACACACAGTTGTATTATTTATCACTATTGATGCTTGTGTGGTCTCAACACTCATTGCTTATCTTTTAACCAAAGTAGCTTCTAGTTCCCAGAGAAAATTAAGAAGGGAGGATGGTGATGTCAGTCCTACACAAGCATTCTAAACAGAGAGGCAAATCTCATGAACACACGCAGTACAACTTCTACAGCCACGTATATCCCTTTTATGCCTCCTTAAAGTGGCAACAAAGAAAGACCTTTTTATTTTAATGACTCAGAGCTACAGCCTCTAGAGCATGTAAAAATAAGCAGAGGTATATAAATTTTAAATTATGCTTGGAAATCAATGTGTCTGTAGTCTATCTTAGAAATTGTTTAGGTATGCAATGAATAATAATCTGTTAATCAACTTGTAATATTAGACCAAAATTGTAAGTTACCCTAAAGATCTTGGAAACTGTCTTCAAGGCTGGGCGCAGTGGCTCACACCTGTAATCCCAACACTTTGGGAGGCTGAGGCAGTCAGATCACCTGAGGTCAGGAGTTTGAGACCAGCCTGGCCAACACGGTAAAACCCCATCTCTACTAAAAACACAAAAATTTGGTTATGGTGGTGGGCGCCTGTAATCCCAGCTACTGAGGAGGCTGAGGCAGGAAATTCTCTTAAACCCAGGAGGCGGAGTTTGCAGGGAGCCAAGATTGCACCACTGCATTCCAGCCTGGACGACAGAGTGAGATTCCATCTCAAAAAAAAAAAAGAAAGAAAGAAATTGTCTTCAAGCTGACATATTACAAAATACAATTACTGTTCTCCCGAAAGCCTATATCCCCATCCCCAGTCTAATAAGAAAAACATCAGACAAATTCCAGTGGAGGGGTATTCTATAAGATACCTGACCAGTATTCCCAAAACTGTCACAGCTAAGAGGAGCTTTTGGAGACATGGCAACTAACTGTAATGTGGTGTCCTAGATGGAATCATGGAACAAAATAAGGTGAAAACTAAGGAAATCTGAATAATGTGTGGATTTAATAATGTATCAGTATGGGCCGGGTACAGTGGCTCACACCTATAATTCCAGCACCTTGGGAGGCCAAGGTGGGCGGATCACCTGAGGTTGAGAGTTTTAGACCAACCTGACCAACATGGAGAAACCATGTCTCCACTAAAAATACAAAGATTGGCCAGGTGTGGCGGCGCCTGCCTGTAATCCCACAAACTTGGGAGGCTGAGGCAGGAGAATCGCTTGAACCTGGGAGGTTATGCAGTGAACCAAGATCCGGCCATTGCACTCCAGCCTGGGCAACAAGAGTGAGACTCCGTCTAAAAACAGAAAAAAAAATACAAAAATTTAGTCAGGGCCCGGCGTGGTGGCTCACGCCTGTAATCCAAGCACTTTGGAGGCCAAGGCGGGCGGATCACCTGAGGTCGGGAGTTCAAGACCTGCCTGACCAACATGGTGAAACCCCGTCTTTATTTAAAAAAAACAAACAAACAAAAACTTTGGTCAGATGTGGTGACGGGCTCCTGTAATCCCAGCTACTTGGGAGGCTGAGGTAGGAAAATCCTTGGAACCCAGGAGGTGGAGATTGCACTCCAGCCTGAGAGGCAAAGAGTGAAACTTCATCTCAAAAAGAAAAGTAATAATGATAATAATGTACCAGTATGGATTCATTAATTGTAACAAATGGGCCATACCAATGTAAAATGATAACTGGGAAACCTGGGCATAGGGGTGTATGGGACTATACTGTCTGCTCAGCTTTCTGTAAATCAGTACTGTTTTGGCTCAGAGGCTAAGGCAGGAGAATTGCTTGAACCCAAGAGGCAGAGACTGAAATGAGCTGAGATCACACCACTGCACTCCAGCCTGAGTGACAGAGCGAGACTTTGTCTCAAAAAAACAAACAAAAGTTTGTCAGAATAACAATTCAATTTTGTTTAACACCAATTTGTATTTTTCATAATTTTAAACATGATATAAGAGTAATGTGGCTGGGTACAGTGAATCACCTGAGGTTCGGAGTTCTAGACCAACCTGGCCAACGTGGTGAAACCCCGTTTTCACTAAAAATACAAAAATTAGCTGGGTGTGGTGGCACATGCCTATAATCCCAGCTACTCGGGAGGCTGGAGCAGGACAATCACTTGAGCCCAGGAGGTGAAGGCTGCATTGATCCAAGATAGCACCACTGCACTCCAGCCTGGGTGACAGAGCAAGAGTCTGTCTCATAAATAAATAAGTAAAATGGATCTTGGATCTAGCTAATGGGATTGAGCTAACGTATTTCTCATTTCAGCTCCTGGTGGACCCATGTGGAAATGGGACCTCCAGATCCCATCCTGGGAGTCACTGAAGCCTTTAAGAGGGACACCAACAGCAAAAAGATGAATCTGGGAGTTGGTGCCTACCGGGATGATAACGGAAAGCCTTATGTGCTACCTAGTGTCCGCAAGGTGAGCTTGCCGTTCATCTCCTTCCAAGCGGTATGAATAAGGGAGCCCTGGAGAGTGGCAGGAACAGTGCTGGACTGGGAGTCAGGAGCCCTGGGATTTAGTTCTGGCATTGGTGGCATGAATCACCCAGGTTTTCTGGGCTGTAGTCTCCTTGGCTGTAGAGGTGAGAGGTTGGAACCACCTGTGTTTTTTCCAAGATTGAACTTTCTGTGGTTCTGTGATCATCTATAAAACAGACATTAAATATGCTGTAGAAATGCTTAGCTGTCTGAGTGCGGTGGCTCACACCTACAATCCCAGCCCTTTGGTAGGCCTAGGCAGGCAGATCACGAGGTCGGGAGATCAAGACCATCCTGGTCAACATGGTGAAACCCTCTCTCTACTAAAATACAAAAAAATTAGCCAGGCGTGGTGGCGTGCACCTGTAGTCCCAGCTACTTGGGAGGCTGAGGCAGGGGGATCACTTGAACCCAGGAGGCAGAGGTGGCAGTGAGCCGAGATTGTGCCACTGCAATCTAGCCTGGGCGACAGAGCAAGACTCTGTGTCAAAAAAAAAAATAAAAAAACCAAACTGCTTAGCTATGCCGAGTTTAATCCTGAGGGTGCACAAGAGGACCAAGACTTTAAACACTGTGTGTTGGTGACAGGAATAGCTCTTCGTGGATTGCTGTTATTTTCCATTTCTCTAATTGTGATTACCTTAATAAAACCTTTGTACACAGGCATGCTCTATCCTTTCTTCCTGCTGAGCTATGGAATTTTTTTCTACCTCTTTCTTTTGTTATATTTTTATTAGTAGCATCTTTATTCATTAAATAATCTAACAGATCCTGTTATAATAATTTTTTAAATTATTCGGCAAGTATTTTTGCTACTACAACCTGCATTACAGCCAAGCACTATGTATGGTACATTCCCTCATTCACACCTCACCTCAACACTGAGTGGTAGAAATAGTTCCTCCATTTAACAGAGGAGGAAACTGAGGCTCAGAAAGCCTAAATAACTTGCCTAGGGTAATGCAATTAGTAAGGGACAGCCAGGCCTCTGGTGCCCAAGCGCAAAGATGTGTGGCTATTACTGTTAACCCTTCAAAGTTCTTAGGCTGGCATATAGCTTGAAATGCTTGTCCTGTATGCATTTAGTTTGATTTAATCATCTTATATCTATTTTAGGTGTTGCTTTTAAGCACATTCCAAGAATCCCATTTTATGTTAAATTGTAACCAAGAAAGACTATACCCATCCACATAAAACCTAACTTAAACAATAAAATACAATTTAAAAAAGAAAGTATTTCTGTTCTGCAATATAAATTATCAAGCATTCTACCTACCTTTCTTCTCTGAGAGGAACTTCAAATTTTGAAAAAGGCTTGGCTGGGCACAGTGGCTCACGCCTGTAATCCCAGCACTTTGGGAGGCTGAGGCGGGTGGATCACCTGAGGTCGTGATCACGATCTCTACTAAAAATACAAAATTAGTCGGGCAAGGTGGCACGTGCCTGTAATCCCAGCTGCTCGGGAGGCTGAGGCAGGAAAATCACTTGAACCCGGCAGGCGGAGGCTGCGAGTCAAGATTGTGCCACTATTGCACTCCAGCCTGGGTGACAGCAAACTCCGTCTCAAAAAAAAAAAAAAAAAAAAGGCTTTACCTTTAAAACTTAATTTATAAAACTTTAAATATTAATCATAGTAATTCCAAGTAAGGAGAAAAAAACTCAGTGGATGCATTTCTCTTGTCTAGGCAGAGGCCCAAATTGCTGCAAAAGGTTTGGACAAGGAGTACCTGCCCATTGGGGGACTGGCGGAATTTTGCAAGGCATCTGCACAACTAGCCCTGGGTGAGAACAGCGAAGTCTTGAAAAGTGGCCGGGTAAGCTGAGCAGACTCTGACATCATCCCAGGTCTGTTTTAACAAATCTGTAATCATTGAAATAATTTTAAAGAACTAGGAAAAGACAACTCATTTTGTGTGTAATGATTGTTTTGAGGAGGCCACACTATTTCTAATAATTCTTCTTTGATAGTAAATTGTCATAATTAAATAATTTACATGACACCAATTCCAGAAATGTACGACTAGGAATCCTGAAAATGTGGAAGTAATTTGACTGATAGATTTGACATTAATTTTGCTGTTAAGTCTCTACCCGCTTATGTTCATTTTACATTGAATATGCTTTAGAAATGCTTAGCTCTGCCTAGTTTTAGGTCTGCAGTTAACCCCTACCCTCACGTACTAAGCTTTCAACTTGCACAGAAGAAGCAAGCAGGAAACAAGCCATGGGTGGACTGTGGGGGCTAGACCAGCCTGGCGGCCCTCCTCTGTCCCTTCACAGGCTGTTTGGACTCTGAAAGAAGACCACGCTCCCAACATGTGAACTCATGCACGTGGTGGTTCACTTCCTTTTGAAAAAGAAATGTTTTTTAATGAGTGCATTTATATATTTTTCTGGGTAAGCCTGGGGAGTGAAGAAACATAAAAACTAGCAAAAAAATAATAATAATAAATAAAATTAAAAAAAAAAAAAAAACTAGCAACATTAAGCCAACATTTTCTCTCCCCTACCCCCTCTGAAAAGCCAGAATAAATACACTTTATTTACAAGACTGGTCTAAGTCCACACATGAATTTAACTCAGAGTAAAGCACACAACCTCGACTCCAGGGTTATGTGGTAATTATCCGACATAAAATGGAATTTGGTTTAGTTCTGTCCAAACAGTCACCCGCCTGTTAGCCCCTCCTGGAAATTTCTATACTTTTAATTCATGTGGTTTTTTTGCCTAGTATCTGGTCTATCTAGATAATAACCCAAGTATAAGACTGGCCTACCTTAAAATAACATCACCTTGTCTTTTATAAGTTGTTGTGTCTTGGCCAGACTTAGTGGCTTCACCTGTAATGCCAACACTTTTTAGGGGTCAAGGCAGGTGGATCACCTGAGGTCAAGAGTTCAAGACCAGCCTGACCAACATGGTGAGACCCCCGTCTCTACTAAAAATACAAAACTTACCCAGGTTTGGTGGTGCACACCCGTAGTCCCAGCTACTGGGAGGCTAACATGGGAGGATCACTTGAACCCAGGAGGTGGAGATTGCCGTGAGCCAGGCCTGCGCCACTGCACTCTAGCCTGGGCGATAGAGCAAGACCGTGTCTCAAAAAAAGAAGTTCTTGTCTCTTTGTGAATCATAGTATTATGAGACCTACAGTGAGGTTTTTATTTCCATCATGCCAAAGTTTGCAGACAAACTATTTTAAAAGAATGTTTTAGTTGAGTTTTTCCCTCTTTAATCCACTGCTACCCCATTCCAGAAAAACAGGTTTATGCTTTGTAGAGCCTTGTACTTCTACACTAACTTTAAAAACAACAAACAAAGGCCAAGCACAGTGGCTCACACCTGTAATCCCAGCACTTTGGGAGGCTGAGGCAGGTGGATCATGAGGTCAGGAGTTCAAGACCAGCCTGGCCAAGATGGTGAAACCCCATTTCTACTAAAAAAACACAAAAATTAGCCAGGCATGGTGGCACATGCCTGTAATCCCAGCTACTTGGGAGGCTGAAGTAGAGAATTGCTTGAACCCGGGAGGCAGAGGTTGCAGTGAGCCAGGATCATGCTCCATTCTGGTTGACAGAGTGAGACTCCATCTCAAAAAAAAACAAAAACAAACAAAAACCTCTTAAACCTACCATGATTTCTTGTTTGTCCCTTCAAGTTGACCAATTTGAATAAGCAAATTCACTTCAAGCATCTTCCTATTGCCCAAAACATGAATATATTCAGATTATGAAAACTCATAGAAGGGGACCTCTTAGAAAACCTTCAAAATGTTGTAATGCTATCCTTGTATATTTGTTGACTTGCTTTTCAAGGAACTTTGATGTTTAGAGAGTCATTCTACTTCATATGATTCTAGAGTAATGTTTTAATGTAGTGACTGTTCTCAGTGTCTTTTTATTTATTTAATTTATTTATTTATTTATTTATTTATTTTGAGACAGAGTCTTACTTTGTTGCCCACACGAGAATGCTGTGGCACGATCTCGGCTCACTGCAACCTCCACTTCCCAGGTTCAAGCAACTCTCGTGCCTCAACCTTTTGAGTAGCTGGGATTACAGGCGTGTGCCACCCCGCCCGGCTAATTTTTGTGTTTTGAGTAGAGACAGGGTCTCACCATGGTGGCCAGGCTGGTCTCGAGCTCCTGACCTCAGGTGATCACCCCACCCTGGCCTCACAAAGTTCTGGGATTACAGGCATGAGCCACCGCACCTCTCAGTGTCTTTTTATGTCTTTTATGTAATTCACCCCTTTTTTACATTTGGGAGGAATTTTTGTGTCCTGAAAGTTTCCTGTGTAAAATAGAATGATACTAACTGGCCATAAAGAATTAGCTTCTGAGGCCAGGCGCAGTGGCTTATGCCTGTAATCCCAGCACTTTGGGAGGCCAAGGCGGGTGAATCTCCTGAGGTCAGGAGTTCAAGACCAGCCTGGCCAACATGGTGAAACCCTGTCTCTTATAAAGAAAGAAAGAGAGAAAGAGAGACAGAGACAGAGACAGAGACAGAGAGAGAGAGAGAGAGAGAGAGAGAGAGAGAGAGAGAGAGAGGAAGGAAGGAAGGAAGAAAGGAAGAATGAATGAATTAGCTTCTGAATTATAAAGGGTCCTGGACAGAGCAATGCCCCTGGGGCTGGGCCTGTATAGAGAGTGTTGCATATCACTGACCATGAGTGTCTCTCCTTCAGTTTGTCACTGTGCAGACCATTTCTGGAACTGGGGCCTTAAGGATCGGAGCCAGTTTTCTGGTGAGTCTGGAAGCTTCTTGAGGAAAGAACTATAAATTGCCGATGACAAGGCTTCCTATTGTGTGTGTATTTGACTGTTGATACAGAAGTAGATTTTTTCTTTCCATGAAGTTTGCAGATGTTCTATTCTCTGATTAGAAAATGAAAGGATTTTGAAGAAATTACAAGAAACATAGAATAGTGATGATGATAAATTCAGTTCACTAGGAACTTACTGTTTATTAGGGAGCTTTTGCATTTTAAAATGCTTGTTTAATTCCTGTGAGAGAGGTATAGTTAACGCTGTTTTACAGGTGAAGAAAGTAAGACCCAGATATGTCCTTGACTACACGGCCAGTATAACTGTCAGAGGCTATTCCAACCCAGGCAGTCTCACTGCTAAGTCAATACTGCTTCTCAACCATAGAGAAAAACTGGGTTTCAGCAGAGAAAAATGTTCTGTCATTAAAATATGTCAACTTTTTTTGCCTCTCTGTTCATTTTTCGATTTCCTTTCATCCTTTAGCAAAGATTTTTTAAGTTCAGCCGAGATGTCTTTCTGCCCAAACCAACCTGGGGAAATCACACACCCATCTTCAGGGACGCTGGCATGCAGCTGCAAGGTTATCGGTATTACGACCCCAAGACTTGCGGTTTTGACTTCACAGGCGCTGTGGAAGACATTTCAGTAAGTGAGGCTTTCGGGATGAGAGAGGTGAATAAAGCTCTTGCTTGTGGACATATGATGTCTCCCAGCATGTCCCAGTACTGGGGATGAGTTGAGTTAAAATACTGGGGATGAGCTGATTCCCACACTTCTGGTTACCTTTGTTACTTATCAAATGATGGGATCCTGTGGCATTTCAGATAAACTGTTTCCTTTAAAGCTGCAAAGTCGTGTTGATTGTTTTTCTCTCTAGAAAATACCAGAGCAAAGTGTTCTTCTTCTGCATGCCTGTGCCCACAATCCCACGGGAGTGGACCCGCGTCCAGAACAGTGGAAGGAAATGGCCACAGCAGTGAAGGTGAGGAGGATGAACTCAGTGGTGACAGTTCTGTGTTTAGTAACCAGCTTTGGAGGCTTAATTTGGCAATGTCTTAACAGAAAGTCTTAACCCTGAGCCTGCATGAAATGTCCACACAGATGGATAAGCAGCTAGAAAAGGGGTCTTCATTTGTGTGATTGGCAGTTCTGGGATTGATGACATATGAGCATTTGAAAGTAATTTTTTTTGGCCAGGTGCAGTGGCTCACCCCTGTAATCCCAGCACTTTGGGAGGCCGAGGTGGGCAGATCACCTGAGGTCAGCAGTTCGAGACCAGTCTGGCCAACATGGTTAAACCCTGTCTCTATTAAAAATACAAAATTAGCCGGTCTTGGTGACCCATGCCTGTGATACCAACTATTCGGGAGGCTAAGATAGGAGAATCACTTGAATCCAGGAGGCAGAGGTTGCAGTGAACCGAGATCACGCCACGGTACTCCAGCCTGGGCAACAAGAGCAAAACTGTCTCAAAAAAGAAAATAATTTTTTTCCTCAGCCTGAATGTAGGGAACTCTGATAAAACCCTGATCCCAGGATGTCTGTTGCTGATACACGTTTGCCCTCCCAATATGTCCAGTGGTTGCTTATTCATCTTTTTAAATGCTTTTTCACGTCCTCCCCTTGCAACATTGCTGTGATCACTCTCAAAGTGTAGCCAGCTGTCTTGTGTCCCTGTTTTCCCTTTTTACTTTTTTTCATTTCCCTTTCTTGTCTTTTTTTTTTTTTTTTTTTTTTTTTTTTTTTTTTTTTTTTTTTTTTTTTTTTTTTTTTTTTTTTTTTTTTGAGACAGAGTCTTACTCTGTCACCCCAAGGAGAAGTGCAGTGGCACAATCACGGCTCACAGCAGCCTCTATCTTCAGGGTTCAAGCAATCCTCCTACCTCAGCCCCCGAGTAGCTGGGACTACAGACATGTGTGCCACACCTGCCTGGCTAATTCTTTCTATTTTTTATAGAAACAGCTTCTCACTTTGTTGCCCAGGCTGATCTCAAACTCCTGGGCTCAAGCGATCCTCCCACCTTGGCTTCCCAAAGTTCTGGAATTATAGACAGGGGCCACCACACATGGCCAGTTTCCCTTTCTTTTTCTTCTGTCAAATCTAAGCTGCAAACAAAGTGAGACAGAAACAACATTTGGAGAACACTTTCAAGATGAGATGGTTCTAATGAGGTTGTCTTGTGAGCCCTGGTTATAGGATGAGTCTTCCAGGGTTACCTTAGCCCCACAAAAGCCTAACAAAGCCTTTGTGCTTATTGGGACCATGCCCACCTCACATAAACATCTTTCAGATTTTTGTAAACATCTAGGGCATCTTCCAACAGACTGCTAAAGCTTCGATCTTTCCTTTCCTTCTCAGAAAAGGAATCTCTTTGCATTCTTTGACATGGCCTACCAAGGCTTTGCCAGTGGTGACAGTGATAAGGATGCCTGGGCTGTGCGCCACTTCATTGAACAAGGCATTAATGTTTGTCTCTGTCAATCATATGCCAAGAACATGGGCTTATACGGTAAGCTACAGCACCCAGCATGATACGTGTTCTCATGCTGGGAGAGAATGCCACGAAGGCATAGAGCTTGGGTCGGTAGGTTGGTGGGGGTGGGTATGTGTATATGTGTGTGTGTGTGTGTGTGTCTGTGTGTGTGTGTGTGTGTGTGTGTGTGTGTGTGTGTGTGTGTGTGTGTGTGTGTTCATGTCCACGTCCCTCCCTACCCTGAGATGAAAGACTGGTATTGTAGATTTTACTGATTTTGTTAGCCATATGATCTTCGGTGTTCTTAAATTCTTCCAGCAAAGGAAACTGATTACTACTTCTCTAAACAAAAAATGACTAATCCATGAGCCGAGAAGATAGATACAATAAAAAGATGCCTTTGAATACTCTGAGTACTCAAAGTTTTATTGTGCCTCAGTTTACCATTTTGATTGTTGAAAACTTTTTATAATAAAGAGTTAATTTGGGGGTCCTTTGGATGGAAACAGATAATACGTAGCAAATAAATTCATGATTTACTTTAGCACATTAGGTAGTAGAACCAGAAGACGAGATCCATTTTTGTCTTTCAGGTGAGCGTGTAGGAGCCTTCACTATGATCTGCAAAGATGCGGATGAAGCCAAAAGGGTAGAGTCACAGTTGAAGATCTTGATCCGTCCCATGTATTCCAACCCTCCCCTCAATGGGGCCCGGATTGCTGCTACCATTCTGAGCACCCCAGATTTGCGAAAACAATGGTAAAGGCTTATGCCACTCCCTAGCCACCCACCTGTTCCCACCACTGCTCCTTCAAAGCTAGTATTTAATTGACCTCTAGTGATGTACTCATAGATTCTATATGCAGAAGACGGGGAAGGGAGGAAAGAATGTGCAGTCCTTTTTCTAAAAATTGATTGAGATAGGGTCTTGCTCTGTCATCCAGTCTAGAGTGCAGTGTTGCAATGCTAACTCACTGTTACTTTGTACTCCTGGCCTCAAGCAGTCCTCCAGCCTCAGCCGCCCAAGTATTTGTTAGCACTTTGAACCAAATTAGTTGGTATTTCTCTGTAAGAGACAGACATAATTTTTATTTTATTTTTATTTTCATTTATTTATTTATTTTTTACTCACAGGCACCTCATACAGGATTTTTTTTTCAGACATAATTTTTAAATGGTAGTTCCTTTTATTCCATCATCTCCATGTTAAATAGAACCTGCCTTTCCCTAAAATCGGTTTCGAATTATGTACCTCACATAGGAAAACTTCCTTAAGAACATCATATTTTGTTTCTGTCCCAATAATTGATAGCATTGAATCAATATTTCTGCATATTTTTGTGTTTTATTGTAGAGACAGGGTCTTGCTGTCTTGCCCAGGCTGGTCTCCTCAAACTCCTGGGCTCAAGTGATCCTCCCACTGCAGACTCCCTACGTGCTGGGATTGCAGGTGTGAGCCACTGCACTCAGCCTGTTTTTTTATTAATCTGTACTATTTGACTCTCAACATCTGTTCTCTGAATTAATGTTACTCAATCGGTTTAACCACAGTCCACATGAGAAATATATTGAAAGCTGGGCACAGAGGCTCACACCTGTAATCCCAACACTTTGGGAGGCTGAGGTGGAAAGATCATTTGAGACCAGCCTGGGCAACATACTAAAACCCCATCTATACAATTTTAAAACTATATATTTTACATCATAACCTTGAACACATTATGTATTTATAAGTATATATAACTGAAACTGTTTTTCAAACTCAATACTTCATGTGCTCTACTCCCAATTTTTATTTTATTTTATTTTATGTTTTATTTTTTGAGACAGTATTGCTCTGTCACCCAAGCTAGAGTGCAGTGTCGTAATCTTGGGTCACTGCACCACTGCCTCCCAGGCTCAAGCGATTCTTGAGCCTCAGCCTCCTGAGTAGCAGGGATCACAAACATGCACCACTACGCCTGGCTAATTTATTTTGTATTTTTAGTAGAGACAGATTTCCCCATGTTGGCCAGGCTGGTCTCAAACTCCTAGCATCAAGTGAACCACCTAACTTGGCCTCCCAAAGTGCTGGGATTACAGGCATGAGCCATCACAGTCAGCCTCTACTCCAATACTTTCTAAATGCCAATTGCATCTTACTAAATTGAATTTAACATACTAAGCCAGGCAAGTGGCTCACACCTGTAATCCCAGCACTTTGGGAGGCCGAGGTGGGTGGATCACTTGAACCCAGGAGTTCGAGACCAGCCTGGGCAACATAGCGAGACTGTGTCTCTATTACAATTAAAAATTAAAAAAAAATAAAAAGTTAACCTACTAACGGGTCATGAGACGTAATTTAGAAAACACTGCCCTAGAAAGGGGTTGGCAAACTCTTCTGTGAGTCAATCCAGTTTGCCCCTTCTTCTTGTAAATAAAGTTTTATTGGAACACAGCTGTACCCATTTGTTTATGAATTTTGTATGGCTGCTTTTATGCTGCCATGGCAGAGTGAGCAGTTGTAGCAGGTAGAGACCATACGGTCCGTAGAGCCTAAAATAATTATTGTTTGGCCATTTACAGAAAGTATGCCAACCCCTACTCTGTGTAATTCAGAGTTCATAAAAGCCATGATGCCTGTGGAAGCTGTGGTTTGTTACATAAGTTTATCCTGTGTAGCCGCTTGGTTGAGAGGGCACATCTCTGAGCAGCTCTTAGGTAGGAAAGCTAAACCTGCTGTCTCTAAGAAACTTGATAGGTAGCTCCCCAAGTCATCATGTGACAACTATTTTTTTCTATCTTCACTTTCTGTCTCATGAACATTAAAGTAAATACTAAGAATCTGGTTCAGGATAGTTTTTTAATTTTTTTGCAGGCAGAGTCTTGCTCTCTCACCCAGGCTGGAGCGCAGTGGTACGATCTTGACTTGCTGCCACCTCTGCCCAGATTCAAGTGATTCTGCCATCACAGCCTCCTGAGTAGCTGGGATCACAGGTGCCCACCACCATGCCCGGCTGATTTTTGTATTTTTAGTAGAAACGGGGTTTTACTGTATTGGTCAGGCTGGTCTCAAACTCCTGACCTCAGGTAATCCACCTGCCTCAGCCTCCCAAAGTGCTGGGATTACAGGTGTGAGCCACTGCACCTGGCCTTCCTTTTGTTGTTTTATAGAGGCGAGGTCTCACTGTGTTATCCAGGCTAGTCTCAAACTCCTGGGCTAAAGACATCCTCCTACCTCTGCCTTCCAGAGTGCTAGGATTACAGCTGTGAGCCACTGCACCCAGCTCAGGATAGTTCTTTATGATAGAATAGATTCATGCTAGACCTACCAAAAAATTGACTACTTTTTAAATTTTTTTTTCCAGTATAATATTAACATGTAAATATATTTCTGAAAGTTTGTGAAAGGGAAAAAATTAACCATAAATCTAGCTACTCTAACCCAGCTTTTTTTTTCTCTTGCCCATTGTTATCTGTAGTTGTGACGTGCTGTTATATATGTACACGTAGGACTGGTTTTGGTTTTGCCACTTAGAATTATACTAAGCTTTTTTTACTTAGTATTTTTAATGTTTTTAAAAACATTTTCATATTCTCTGGTTATGAAATTTTTTTAATGCATTTCAACACACAATGTGAGAGTCTATAGTAGAAAAAGATGCCAAACTATGTTATTGACTACCCTCAGAGTGGTTATAATCTTATGAGAAAGATACATGACTTTTTTGTTGTTGTTGTTTTTGAGAGAATCTTGCTCTGTGACCCAGGCTGGAGTGCAGTGGTGCAATCTCACTGCAGCCTCCACCTCCTGGATTCAAGCAATTCTCCTGCCTCAGCCTCCCCTGAGCTGGGACCACAGGCGCCCACCACCAGGCCTGGCTAATTTTTTTATTTTTATTTTTTATTTTTTTATTTTTTTATTTATTTTTATTTTTTTTATTTATTTATTTTTTTTAAAGACAGGGTTTCACCATGTTGGTCAGGCTGGTCTTGAACTCCCGACCTCAGGTGATCCACCCACCTTGGCCTCCAAAGTGCTTGGATTACAGACATGAGCCACCACACCCAGCCAATAATTTTTTTATTTTTAATAGAGACTAGGTTTCACCATGTTGGCCGGGCTGGTCTTGAACTCCTGACCTCAACAAATCCACCCGCCTTGGCCTCCCAGAGTGCTAGGATTATAAATGTGAACCACTGCGCCCAGCCACACATGGTATTTAATATAAGACAGAATGGAGGCCGGATGCGGTGGCTCACGCCTGTAATCCCAGCACTTTGGGAGGCCGAGGCGGGTGGATCACGAGGTCAAGAGATCGAGACCATCCTGGTCAACATGGTGAAACCCCGTCTCTACTAAAAATACAAAAAAATTAGCTGGGCATGGTGGCACATGCCTGTAGTCCCAGCTACTCGGGAGGCTGAGGCAGGAGAATTGCTTGAACCC
>PVKV010028319.1:0-25156 GCA_004027835.1 Alouatta palliata | reverse complement strand
AAAAAAAAAAAAAAAAAAAAAAAAAAAAAAAAAGATACTACCTGAGACTAGGTAACTTATAAGGAAAGAAGTTTAATTGATTTACAGTTTCACATGGCTGGAGAGGCCTCCGAAAACTTACTATCATGATGGAAGGAAAAGCCTGCACGACTTACACGGCAGCAGGCAACAGAGAGCATGTGAGAGGGTAGGAAAAACTACCATTTATAAAAACATCAAATCTCGTGAGAATTCACTCGTGAGAATTCATTCACTCACTATCATGAGAACAGCATAGGGGAAACTGTCCCCATGATCCAATCACTTCCTTCCCTTGAAATCTGGGGATTACAATTGGAAATGTGATTTGGTTGGGGACACAGAGCCAAATCAAATAATAAATAAATAAATAAATAAATAAATATATAAATAAATAAAATGGGCACAGTCAAGGTTTTCCAGCAACTCTCTTGGTATTCCTAATGGAAATTTTCATGTGTTGAGACATTAATAGCCTACAGAATGATGTTTAATGATGGATAGTCCATATGTAAAAAAAATCTTTCTGTGGTAAAATAAGGTTAGAAAATGTTGAACAATGTACACAATTTAAAATAGATTACTGAAGTACATTTCAGAATGTTTTGATATATAAATATGCATTGGAAGTCTCCAAGAAAGTGACAGAGTAGGCAAGGCCTCCCAAACTTATTTGATTCTATGACATACTTTTATTGTACACCTATTAACATCTCTCAGAGCTATCTGGAAGACACTTTAGGAAATGCTATACTAATATTTACAGAGCCATGAATGCAGTGGATACCCAGTTTTCAAGTTTTGTGTTTTGCAACTTTTTTGCCTTGCTCTGAAAGCTTTTATATGGAATGTGTAGGGATAAGGACCAGTATGTTGCTAGCAAAGTTAATTGGGCAGAGGGATAAATCATGTGGGTAAAAGCAAGTAGAAGCCTGTTAGGTAGATTCTGTGCCTTCTTCTCATCAGCAAAATATTTATAAGCCTCCGCTAAGTGACAGTTATTAGTAAAATTTCCAAAGATGGCAATCCTAATCTTTTCCTTTTTCATAGTATCCTAATGCCAGGTGTTCCTTCTTGGGCCAATTTCTTTAGTATCTGACATCATGTCCTTTAAGATTCATTTATTCAACCAGGCCTTATTTAGTATCTATTATTGTATATTTCACTGAGTTAGATGTTAGAAAGTATGAATAAAAGGTGTAATGAACATGGTTCCTTTTCTTGAGGTGCAAATAATCTCACATGTGAGACAAAGCATACTGCTCATTTGGCCTTCTTTTTCACTGTTGTACAATATAGCCATGACATGTACAACATACATGTCAGGCTCATTGTTGTTCTCCTCCCAACTCAAACACATTTTATGCCAAATCTGTTCTCAGCCCTTTGGTTTATGCCATTCTCTTGCTCTGAAATAGCCTCTTACTCCTTTCTCCTATCACTATCTGGCCTTCCTTCAAGATCGAGCTGAGGTTGCCACCCTTTCTTCTTTTTTTTTTTTTTCTTTTTCTTTTTTTGGAAATAGGTTCTTACTCTGTCACCAAGGTTGGAATGCAGTGGCAGGACCATACCACACCTTACTACAGCCTGGAACTCCTGGGCTCAAATGATCCTCCTGCCTCAACCTCCTGAGTGGGATTACAGAAGCAAGCTAGAGTCCCGTTCTTCCTTTGAAACCTTCCCTTACTGCTCTTCTCTCATCTCCTCTTTCCTTTGTTTTATACTGAAGTTAATTGCTTATGTGTATTTATCTTGCCTCCTCAAATAGATTACAAGTTCCTTATGCTTCTCAGAATAGGAGTGTTAAAAGAAAAAAAAAATTAAAAGTTAAAAAAAAATAACGAGTTCCTTTGAGGTAGGGAGTGCTTTATATGAGTATTCCTTACAGTATCTAGCACAATTCTGGACACAGAATAGGTTGATAATAAGTATTTCTTCTGTATTTACTTTCTATTTATTTATTTTTTTATTTTTGAGACAGGTCTTGCTCTCACTCCCAGGCTGGAGTGCAGTGGCGTGATCACAGCTCACTGAAGCCTTGACTCCCAGGTTCAGGCAATCCTCCCATCTCTCAGCCTCCAGAGTAGCTGAGTCTACAGGTGCCACCACCATGCCTAGCTAACTTTTTTGTTTTTTGAGACAGGGTCTCCCTCTGTCTCCCAGTCTGCAGTGCAGTGGCATGATCTCAGGTCACTGCAACCTCTACCTCCTGGGTTCAAGTGATTCTCATGCTTCAGCCACCTGAGTAGATGGGACTACAGGTGTATGCCACTTTGCCTGGCTAATTTTTGTATTTTAGTAGAGATGGGGTTTCGCCATGTTGGCCAGGCTGGCAGCTAACTTAAAAAAAAAATTCTGTAGAGACAAGGTCTCACCATGCTATCCAAGCTGCTGTATTTTCATGGTATCTTGTAGGTGGGATTGACTATGCGCTGGGAGGGGGAATAATATTTCAAGTAAAATAGGTGGTTAAAAATTGTTAAGCTGTAGGGATATGACCTTAATATTTTATTTCTTTAGTTTTTGACTAATTATATTTCTGGCCAAAATGACATGTTTGAAAGAGTATTTTAGCATAATATAAATGTCTACAATTAAAACCTTGGAAAGGATGTGTCTACCGTTTTTTTCACATTCAAAGTATTTCCATAGCATACCCCAAGAAATTAATGTATGCCCTCAGACTGATACCTGCTGAAATATTATTTCATGTTAGCCCAAATAATCACTTTTTTCTCAGAAATATCACAACACTTAAAACTAAAATTTGGAATGATCAAGATTAAAAAGACTTTACTTTGTCTCCTTTCTGTTTACTATTCTAGTTTTCCACTTGAAATCAGCTCACCTTGGGATGTATAAAATGGCATAAAGCCCTTTTATATGGCGGCACACACACGCCTGTAATCCCAGCACTTTGGGAGGCTGAGGCAAGAGAATGGCTTGAACCCAGGAGTTCAAGGCCTCCTAGGTTCAAGCGATTCTCCTGCCTCAGTTTCCCAAGTAGCCGGGATTACAGGCATGTGCCACCACACCTGGCAGGTTTTTGTATTTTTAGTAAAGATGGGGATTTCTCCATGATGGCCAGGCTGGTCTTGAACTCCTAACCTCAAGTGATCTTCCTGCCTCGGCTTCCCAAAGTCTTGGGATTACAGGCGTGAGCTATGCGATCTAGCCATGGCACTCCAGCCTGCGTGACAGAGCAAGTCCCTGCTCAAAATAAATTTTAAAAAGGTATACATATTAAATGAAGCAAAATGAAAAATTAATGTTCAAAATGGAGTTCATTAAAGCCAATGTAAAATATTTAATGAAGTCAAATTTACAGCTTTTAATAAAATAAAATTTTCAATTTTAATAAAATGAGCTGTATTTTCCACTTTGGGGGAAGGATGTAGGACACATTACTTTCACTATCAACTGTTTTTGTAAACAACATAGTTTAGTTCAATTAGTGTGACTCATTCCAGCAGGTCATTAAATCAATATTACAGGCTAACTGAACTGATTAGGCAAAAAAATTTTCACAGCTGAAAGTCATAACATCTAAATTCTATTAGAGTAAAACCTTGATTGACCTGACTCTAACTAACCTGAACTCTCAATTAACAGGATTTTTTTCTGCACTTGAATTTTAAAAGAACAAGGCAAATGAAAGGACGACTTTATAGCAAGTATGTTATAGATAGCATGGTTATTAATCATAGGCTTTCCCAGTGAGTAAGCCTATTTGTTGTGTCTGAAATTTTACCTTTGCTAATCAGCCTTTAATTTAAAGAATGGCAAAATATAGCTGTCCTTGAAAAGAGAATTGTATAATAATCTTTCTTTTTTTTTTGATGGAATCTTGCTCTGTCACCCAGGCTGGAGTGCAGTGGCTCCATCTCGGTTCACTGCAACCTCTGCCTCCTGGGTTCAAGTGATTCTTCTGCCTCAGCTTCCTGAATAGCTGGGATTACAGGCATGAGCCACCACGCCAGGTGGGTTTTTGTATTTTTAGTAAAGATGGGGATTTTTCCATGATAGCTACGCTGGTCTTGAACTCCTGACCTCAAGTGACCTGCCCGCCTCGGTTTCCCAAATTGCTGGGATTACAGGCATGAGCCACTGTGCCCAGCAGAGAATTGCGTAATCTAAAATGAGTTACAACTTATCAATCAAAAGTACATTGGATAATTTCCAACCTGAAAGTTCACTGTGAGGCCCATAAAAGGTCAACTTTGATGGGGCAAGGGTGGACTGAAAATTGAGGACAAGATAGTTTCCAAATAAGGCAGACGTCTTATGGCTACCACTTGAGAGATCTTGGTTATCTGCTAAGGCAGCATGGGAGGAAGTATGTTTGTGGGTAAGGTAATGAAGGGAAGGCTGGAAGATACCAAAGTGAACTTGATTTACCTCAGATTTTCTAATGTCAGGCTTCAGTACGGCTTTATTTATTTATTTTTGAGACGGGGTCTTGCTCTGTTGCCCAGGCTGGAGTGCAGTGCCAAGATTATAGCTCACTGCAGCCTGGACATCCCAGGCTTAAGTGGTCCTCCCACCTTAGCCTCCTAAGTAGCTGGTACTACAGGCAGGTGCCACCACGCTGAGCTAATTTTTGTATTTTTTATAGAGATGGGTTCTCGCTATGTTGCCCAGGCTGGTCTCAAACTCAAGCAATCTTCCTGCGTTGGCCTTCGAAAGTGGTAGGATTACAGGTGTGAGTCACCACACCCGGCCCACTATAGCACTTTAAAAGAGTCCTACTACAGTGCTTTCTGTAATTTCTTAAGGATTTTATTTTGCCAAATGTAAAAGACTGAATTTCACTACAATAATTTCTGGTTATGGGCATCTTGAAATTAAATTTTGAATTGGGATTTGCTTCTCCTGGTAACTTTTTGTGTATAGTAACTCTAAGGAGCTGCCCCTGCCAAAGAAACATGTGCCTTTGAAGATAATAGCTATGGAGTCAACCTGTACCTTAGCCTTTGATTGTGAAGGTTTCTGTAGATGTCAGTTCTCCCTTCGAAGAAAATAAAATAAATAAAAAGTAACATCAATCATAAAATCAGAGAGGACTTCAATTCCAGCTAGTTTCTGTTAACTTAGAAATAATGTCTACATCTACAGAATGATTATGTTAGCTTTTGATTTTCATTGCAACAGTTGATTATTTGGCAGTACCATCTAGAGATTTCTTTGGGAGTGGGGGTGGGACATGCATAAGACTTAGGTTGGAGATGTTAACTATATAATTTGAATACACTAGGACCTTAGATTCAAGATAAAACTTTTCATAGAATCTAAAATTAATTAATTAATTAATTAATTTAGATAGTGTCTCACTCTGTCACCCAGGCTGGAATGCTCACTGCAGCCTCAACCTCCTGGGCTCAAGTGATCCTGTCACCACAGTCTCCTGAGTAGCTGAGACTATAGGTGCATGCTGCCTTGCCTGGCTAATTTTTTTTATTTTTTTATTTTTTTTATAGAGATAGAAGTCTCACTCTGTTGTCAAGGTTGGTCTCAAACTCCTGGGCTCAAGTAATCCTCCCTCCTTGGCCTCCCAAAGTGCTGGGATAACAGGTATGAACCACTGCACCTGGCCTCTTATTTTTTTGAAATGAGATCTGAGTTCCAAACGAAAATGATGAAAGAAGATATATGCATAGAATAAACTTTACTTATAATCAGTAAAAAGTATTCAAAGGGAAGATGAGGTATGCAAGACCAGCTTTGAATAACTTTGTGAATTAATCAGTTACTGTACATTCATTATATGCCAGCAACTATGCTAAATTGATGATTTGTATTTGACCTTTTTCTTCTTCATTTTTAGAGATATGCAGTAGTACAGGGCCTTAGGTTTTAAACGACTTTAGAGTTTATTCCGAGGACAATGGGTATGTTGTTGTTGTTTTTGAGAGGGAGTCTGAGTCTGCCACCCAGGCTGGAGTGCAGTGGCACCATCTCAGCTTACTGCAACCTCCATCTCCCAGGTTCAAGTGATTCTCCTGCCTCGGCCTCTCAAGCAGCTGGGATTCCAGGCATGTACCACCACGCCTGGCTAATTTTTGTATTTTTAGTGGAGACAGGGTTTCACCATGTTGGCCAGGCTGGTCTTGAACTCCTGACCTCAGCTTATCCACTAGCCTCAGCTTCCCAAAGTGCTAGGATTACAGGCTTGAGCCACTGCGCCCAGCCAGGACAATGAGTTTTAAATATGACAACAACATGATGAGATTTATGTAGCAGAATGGATTTTCCTTATGAATGGATTGGAGGTGGGAGTAGTTAAGAGACTGTTGCAATAATCCAGGGGAAAGACTACTGGTGGTCTGAAGTACAGGAATGGCAGTGGGGAGGGAGAGAAGTGGAAAAAATAGAAATATATTTGCAGATGGTTGAAATGATAGGACACTGTGACTGATTGGATATGGAAGGAGATCAGTGTGAGAGAAAGAGCAATCAGGGATGATGAGCTCTCAGAGATAAGATAGCCACAGAGCCAATCTGCACCTTACTTAGCCTTTGATTTTGAAGGTTTCTTTAGATGCCAGCCCTGGTTTCGTTTAGAATTAGGTACATGTTGGGCATATTGGTCCTTCTGCTTCCCTTTGAAGTATCTGCTCTGTGCCAGGCACCCTGCTAGGCACTACTGTGATGTAGAGAGAATTCTGTGCTTCAATGGAAAATTATTCATTGACCATAGAACATCTTCAGAGTTATTTGATCCTGCTTGGACGGCAGCTATTTTGCAATTCTGTAAACTGAAGATAACACAGCAATGCAAAATAATCCTTGTCTATAAACAATAATGATGGTCTACAGACAAGCAAATTCAGTTCTGTGAGGTGGGAGGGATAACTGTCTCCCTCAAAACAAGTTTTGCCTCCCATTTACACATTTATTTCAATATTTCTGATCTATAAATGTGTCTGTTCTTGGATTTTCCTTTTGACCAGTTGTAGCGGTTGCTAGTTTCCTTATTAGTGAGTTAAATAAAATGTGTTCAACTTGTGTTCATTTTTATATTTGTATGAGAGTCATGATTTTGCTGTTTATTTTAAAAATTGTTCTGTAACAGTGGTAAACTTGACAAACTTTGTCCTTTTGGAACTTACATACTAGTGGGGCAAATAGATACTAAAGTAAACAAATAAGTATTGACAAGTCCTATGGAAGAAAATATAGCATGGAAAGAGGGTGGGGTAAGGTGTGGTTGCCATTAAATGGGGGATGTCAGAACAAGTTCTTAGTGAGAAAGTTTTCTGCAATCAACATTATAACACATCCTTGACTTTGGACTATATTAGGGCACTCAAAATTATGTGACAGCATAAGCCGCATTTAAAATCCCATTAGTTCTCCTTGTCACTTGATTGTCTCTTTACTGCCTTAATTGGGTGGGGGTTGTTACCCCACCACATCTTTTTTTTCTTTCCTGAAGAGTCTGGCTCTGCTGCCCAGGCTGAAGTGCAGTGGTGCAATCTCGGCTCACTGCAACCTCCGCCTCCCAGGTTCAAGCAATTCTCATGCCTCAGCCTCCCCAGTAGCTGGGATTACAGGCACACAGCACCACGCTTGGCCAATTTTTTTTTTTTTTTTTTGTATTTTTGGTAGAGATGGAGTTTCACGATGTTGGCCAGGCTGGTGTCGAACTGCTGACCTCAGGTGATCCACCCACCTTGGTCTTCCAAAGTGCTGGGATTACAGGCATGAGCCACCACGCTTGGCCAGTTTTGATATTCTTTATGGTTTTTTCCCTCCCTTCTGATCAATTTCTTACCTTCTTCTAATGTGAACTGGTGGTTTGAATTCAGTGAATTTCTTAGTGAAAAGGTAATAGTCCAGTTGAGAGATAGGATTATAAACTTTCTGAAACATAGCTTGGAGTTAGAAAAATTTTAGTTTGTACCAGAAACTTCTAAAAGGTTGGGGTCTCCACTAGAATAAGCCAATCAATGGGAAAGCATATGTTGAATTTCTTTTCTGGGTTAAAGGCACTGTACTCAGTGCTGTAAGGCATACAAAAGAGAAAGGTACTATGGAAATACTTAACCTAAGCTTGACAGGAATTCAGGTTATTTGAAAACAGATAATTAGAATGATTTCACCACCACTTAAATATTTAGGAGGGTGCATGCAACTGCCCCTTCTATGCCTGTATAGTTCGGAGAGATAAGAAAAACTTAACAGGTAATTCCTTTTTGTGTCCTCTTGCCCAACAACTTCCAAACCCTCTCAGCAGGGTTGCAAAATATCTTTCTGAAAATTCCATTCCTATATCATGATTTCAGAGCGGCAACCTAAGGAAATTGTTTTGTGTAATTGCTGAAATTACCATCTGAATGTTAGACACAGAGTTAATTTAAAAGCCATCCATTTTATTTCCAATGTATTCACAGGGAAATGATGGAAGCCAGTTTTGAGGAAGTATTTACCAAATAGTGGCTCATCTGTGTATTTTCTGAGCTTGAATGTTCACCACTGGAATACTCTTAACACAAACTAGGATTTATGGGTGTGCGTGCTATGGCTAGGGGCTTGTTTTAACAGTGTGTTTGTGACTTTGCCTCATTCACCCTCCACCATTTAGATACTGTTGCTATTGCCGTATACCTTGAGGATACTGCTTTTAGATCTTTCTCTGAGCCCTTCTATCTCTGCTAGGTAATGTCAGATCACTGGAGTCAGCTGGTGTTGCAAATTATTAAATCTAGGAAGGCTACCATATTTCGGTTCTGTTGTTTGACTTTTTATTCGTGTTAGTTTTATCTCCCAGCTAAATTGTAAGCCCCTTCAAGTTAAGGAGTCTCAGGCTTAGAGGCAATGCCCCATTAATGTTTGCAAACATATGCCATATCTCTTATGGCCATTAGTCCTTTATCTTACACAGCCAAAACTTACTTGTTGGAGAGGTTGTGCAAACACCATGATGGAATTTATGGATTCACAAGTGAAAGCAGAGGAAGAGATAGAGGAGAAAGACAGGTCTAGGGTTTGGATAACCCCATCAAAATGCAAATGTGTAATCTGGTAGGGGCAGTGCCTTAAATCTTTACCAACTATCAACATATTTCCTAGATAAAGTGACCAAGTGAATTTGATCAGAGTTTCTAAATGAGAATGCAAAGGAGGGAGCAGGTTTTGATTTGGATAGGGAGGATGTCATGGAACATGAAATATGTTAAGGGGCTGACAGGGAGAAGGCAACTTCATGCTAGGAGGCTTAAACATGCATTTATTCAAGAAGTATTTATTAGTTCTGTGACTACTTAGGGTGGAGGAGTAGAATGATAAGAGGAGAGGTGAATGCAGATGGCGTGAAAGAGAAAACACACAGTCTCCTTCACAATTTTGTCAAAGGCTAGCCCTTTGGACATCCAAAGGTTATTTATTTATTTTTTTATTTTTTTTGCAAACATCTTATCTCTTCTTTGTTAGTTTGTTTTAGACCATATTGGAGATTCTCTTATCTGCTTGTTCCTTATCTGTTTTTGATTCTTTTGCTTGCTCTTTGACAAGCAGAGCTGAGACCAGCCTGTGAGATCCCTGGCTTCCTGGAAACTTTTCTCTGCAGTCACAGAAGACTTTCGCTTTGCCCTCTAAGCTGCCTTGGCTGGGTTCTGAGGATTTACATAAAGAGATTATTTGAGGCAGAAACTGAAGCCCACTTCTTCACGTTTTGGTGTTGCCTACAGACTGAGTTGATGAAGGGGTTAACTTCTTTTCCTACCAAGGTCATCAAAAAGAAAACCATCCTCAGAGACATGCTAACATTAACCTGAGAGCTAAAGATTAGGGTTGCGGAGGGAACTTTGAGCTACAAGGCTTTCACAGTCAAATTGCACTGAATCAGAAAAAAATTAAAATAAGGAGCAAGGCCACTTCAAGGGAAAAGTTTTTTTTTTTTTTTCTATTTAACATTCTTTTAGAAGAAATGCATCTTTGTTCCTTTTAGGACTAGTACAAACTCTCACAGAATTTGTCTAATTGCAATAAGATAGTATCTGGAAGGTGGCACAGAATAAGAAAGGTCACATACAGGCTTTGGTGATGAAAGACATGTTTAAAACCTGGTGCACACTTAATAGCCGTGTGGCCTTGATCAAAGACACATAACTGCTATTGCCTTAGTTTCCCAATCTCAAAAATAGATATTCCATTGTCTATCTTGCAGGATTTTTAGAATTAGAGATAACACTGAGAAAGCACTAGCGCAGTGCTTTCACAAACCACGTCCCCAGACAATGGTAGGCAATAATAATACAATATTAATGATGTGAGGATAATCCAGGTTCTTTACTCTCTCAGAGATGGGCTGGAAAAGCTGGGATAGAGGAAGAGGGTGCCCTGTTCCTCTGCAAGGGTTAGACAACTTTCAGAGATGTAGGAGAGATTCTGTCATGCCAGAGAAACAATAAAACAAAAATGTTAGATAAACTGGAAGAGTACCCTTAACTGAGCAAAGTTACACTGCATAACAGGCCCCCCTAAATACTGAAATTTATGGGAAGTTCAACTGTGGGACAAGGGCTTATAATTAGTAACATTAATTTTCACACAGACCCTAAATATGCTGAGGAAGTTATAGATTGTTCTGTTAAATTGATTAATTCTGCCTCTTGTTTGCATTGATGAGAAGATATGCTTTGCTAGATCCGGAAAGTCAACACTGGCTTGAATAATTACAAGTTCTAATTAATGATTTATGACACAGCCAGATAAAGCTATGCTTGTTTTTCCTTTATTCAAAATCTCCTGCTTCATGACATATTCTTCTTTAAATTGAGACAATTCCTATTTAGGTTTCTATTATCAGCAAATGGCCCATGGGCATATTTTAAAGTTTTTTTTTTTTTTAATTGTGGTAATTAACCTAAAATTTACCTTTAGCCGGGCTCAGTGGCTCACGCCTGTAATCCCAGCACTTTGGGAGGCTGAGGCAGGCGGATCACCTTAGGTCGGGAGTTCCAGACTAGCCTCACCAACATGGATAAACCCCGTCTCTACTAAAAATGCAAAATTAGCTGGGCGTGGTGGTGCATGTCTGTAATCCCAGCTATTTGGGAGGCTGAGGCAGGAGAATTGCTTGAACCCAAGAGGTGGAGGTTGCAGTGAGTAGAGATTGCACCATTGCACTCCAGCCTGGGCAACAAGAGCAAAACTCCTCTGCCTCAAAAAAACAAAAAATTATCTTTGTAACCATTTTTAAGTGTACAGTTCTGTGACATTAAATATATTTACACTGTTGTGCTACCATCATGAACATCCATTTCTAGACCTTTTCCTCTTCCCAAACTGAATCCCTGTACCCATTATACACTAACTCCCCATTTCCCTTCCCCCAAGTCCTTGGATACGACTATTCTACTTTCTCTCTCTATGTTTTTAACTATTCTAGGTATCTTATACACGTGGAATCATACAATATTTGTCCTTTTGTGTCTGCATAGTATGTTTAAGGTTCATCCACGTTGCAGTATATATAGGCATTTCATTCCTTATTACGGCTCAGTGATAGCCCATTGTATGTATATATCACATTTTGTTTGTTCATTCATCTACTGATGGAAACTTGGGTTGTGTTACCTTTCAGTATTGTGAATAATGTTGCCATGAGCGTGTGTGTACAAGTATCTGTTTGAGTCCCTGCTTTCAATTCTTTTTGGAGTATATACCAGCAGTAACTAGAGGTGGTACTGCTGAATAATATGGAAATTCTATGTTTAATTTTTTGTGAAACTACCAAACCATTTTCTTTCTTTACTTTTCTTTTTGTGTGTGTGTGGGGAGGGGAGACTGAGTCTCTCTCTGTTGCCGAGGCTGGAGTGCAGGAGCGCCATCTCAGCTCACTGCAATCTTTGCCTCCCAGGTTCAAGCAATTCTCCTGCCTCAGCCTCCCAAGTAGCTGGGATTACAGGCATGTACCACCATGCCCGGCTAATTTTTGTATGTTTAGTAGAAATGGGGTTTCACCATATTGACCAGGCTGGTTTCAAATGATTCATCCAACTCGGCCTCCCAAAGTGTTGGGATTACAGGTGTGAACCACCGCACCCGGCCTACCAAACTATTTTCTATAGTGGGTGCACTATTTCACATTCTCTCCAGCAATGGAAAAGGGTTCTAATTTCTCCACATCCTCACTTATTTTCCATTGTAGCCATTGCAATGAGTATGATGTGTTATTATTTCATTGTGGTTTTGATTTGCATTTCTTTAATAACTAATGATGTTGAGTATTTTTAATGTGCTTATTGTTGAGTATTTTTAATGTGCTTATCGGTATATCTTCTTTGGAGAAATATTTATTCAAGTCCTTTGCCCATTTTTGCATTGGATTGTTTAGGCACCTTTTAAAAATGCTATTTTTTTCTCTTCTTTTTTTTTTTTTTGGAACGGAGTCTCTCTCTGTCACCCAGGCTGGAGTGCAGTGGCGCAATCTCGGCTCACCACAACCTCCGCCTCCCAAGTTTAAGTGATTTTCTTGCTTCAGCCTCCTAAGTGGCTGGGATTACAGGCACACGCCACCACGCCGAGCTAATTTTTGTATTTTTAGTAGAGATAGGGTTTCACCATGTTGGTCAGGCTAGTCTCGAACTCCTAACCTCATGATCTGCCTGCCTCGGCCTCCCAAAGTGCTGGGATTACAGGAGTGAGTCACCAGGTCCAGCTTTCTCTTCTATTTTTCAAGTCAGATAGGTAATGTGTCTACCCACTACTCCTAACAAGGTTTGAAGGAGGCACATCTCACATATAAGTGTGAAAACCCAATCATGACACTTATGAAACACAAAAGCATTTAGTCAGTTCCAGCAATGGAACAGTGTAAATTCTTCTCAACAAGAAAAATAACTCTAATTTTTTTTTTTGAGATGGAGTTTCGCTCTTGTTGCCCAGGCTGGAGTGCAATGGCGTGATCTCAGCTCATTGAAACCTCTGCCTCCCAGGTTCAAGTGATTCTCCTGCCTTGAGTAGCTGGGATTACAGGCATGTACCACCACGCCCGACTAATTTTGTCTTTTTAGTACAGACGGGATTTCTCCATGTTGGTCAGGCTGGTCTCAAGCTCCCAACCTCAGGTGATCCACCCGCCTCGGCCTCCCAAAGTGCTGGGATTACAGGCATGAGCCATCACGTCCAGCCAAATTAAACTAATTTTTAAAAGTACAAACAAGCTTCAAGATACATTTTCTAGGAATTATGGAGAGTGAAAGTGAAGAGGAAGAAAGAGAAAAATAAAAGGACTAGAAAGCTTCAGGGAGATGAAGAGAACACAAGAGATGCTATTCTTTTAGTTGGGATAACTAGGTCTCCATGGCTATATGGTGTTTGACTCAATGAATGTTGAGCGAGGGGTGTGGAACAAGACTGTGAATTGAGGATAAAAGAAAATCAGGAAGAACTATTAAGTCTAAGTGATAACAGATATAAAGGTTAGCATTTTAATAAACATTGGTGTTTAGTTGAAGATATGTTGTGCAAATAAAATTGCATCCTGGAGTTTACTTGTTTGACATTTGTTCTAAAGTATTTTCAGGCCAGGCATAGTAGTAGCTCACACCTGTAATCCCAGCACTTGGGAAGGCTGAGGCGGGCAGATCATCTGAGGTAGGGAGTTTGAAACCAGCCTGGCCAACATGGTGAAAACCTGTCTCTACTAAAAGTACGAAAATTAGCTGGGCGTGGTGGTGCATGCTTGTAATCCCGGCTGCTCTGGAGGCAAGGCAGGAGAATTGCTTGAACCTGTGAGGCTGAGGTTGTGGTGAGCTGAGATCATGCCACTGCACTCCAGCCTGGGTGACAGAGAGAAACTCCGTCTCAAAAAATAAGTGCTTTCAGATTTTGTTATTTAAGTTTATTATATGCTTTTGATATGAACAAGGTGAAAAATAGTATCTCTACCTCAACGAAACACGTCTTAGCTTATGTCTTGCAGATCAAACCTTGAGGGCTGTGGCATACAACTGCCATCTGGTGACGGTATGTTCGCATAGCAGTGTTAGGTATTTAATACATTAAAAACAAAACAAAACAAAACTACTTTAGGGCAGACTTTGCAAAACTAAAGTCATGATATAATAGTTAAGTGTCCCATGGGTCTAAATGAATAAGGTGTTTTATTTAAAAAAGATAACATATGGGCTGGGCACTGTGGCTCATGCCTGTCATCCCAGCACTTTGGGAGGTCAAAGTGGGTAGATTACTTGAGGTCAGGAATTCAAGACCAGCCTGGCCAACATGGTAAAACCCTATCTCTATTAAAAATACAAAAATTAGTTGGGTGTAATGGCACACGCCTGTAATCCTAGCTACTAGGGAAGTTGAGGCAGGAGAATCACTGGATCCCAGGGGGTGGAGGTTGCAGTGAGCCGAGATCAGGCCACTGCACTCCAGCCAGGGCAACAGAGCAAGACTCTGTCAAATAAATAAATAAATAAATAAATGGTCTTTAAAAAAAAAAAAGAAGGTATCAACCTCTGATAATAATACTTCTTTATGGAAATCAAAGTGATGCAAAGACTGTTCCTATTTATTATTGGCAAAAATGGATTTTTTATGGACACAGTTTATATATTGTGAATGGTTTCGTTGTCTTAGTGATTTAAGTTTGAATATGCTGTAAATGTACATGGCTGAGAAAGTAATTAAATTTTTAAAAAAGAAGTGCATCTGAGAGGAGATGATTTGTAAGCTGTAAATCTCTCATTTTAAAGTTTATAGTCCTTTCAACGAAATCAGGCATCCTTTTTTCTGTTGTGTAGTTCAACCCTTTTCCTTCCTTCCTTCCTTCCATTATTCCCTCCCTCCCTCCCTTTTTTCTTTCTTTTCTTTAAAATTTTTTAAGACTGAGTCTTGCTCTGTCACCCAGGCTGGAATGTAGTGGCGCGATCTTGGCTCACTGCAAACTCCGTCTCCCAGGTTCAAGCGATCCTCCTGCCTCAGCCTCCCAAGAAGCTGGGACTACAGGTGCATGTCACCATGCCCAGCTAATTTTTGCATTTTTAGTAGAGTTGGGGTTTCACCATGTTGGCCAGATGGTCTCGATCTCTTGACCTTGTGATTCACCCACCTCGGCCTCCCAAAGTGCTGGGATTACAGGCGTGAGCCACTGTGCCCAGCTTTTTTCCTGTTTTCTTTTCTTCTTTTTTCCAGCCTGGCCATTTCCTCTCAAAGGATCAATCTTTTTCTATGTCATGTAAGAATGCTTAATGCTTTTAGAATTCATTTTACTTCAAGAAATAAGTTTGATAAGTCAAACCCCAAGATGATTTCAGGATTAATAGACCTTCTTTTGAAAATAGGTATACTGGTTGCACAAATATAAGTGATCTATAATCTAAATAATCTAAATTATTTAGATCACTTATATTTGTGATCCAATAATCTAAAGTCTGTATGGTTGGTAGGGACAGACAACAACCCAATCTCCGGCTGTCTTCTCTTGGGAGTCCGATTGTGAAAGCTTGTTTTTTATTAGTCTCATTTGAATTAGCTGATGGGGAAACAATGATGAAGTGGCCTGAGGGAAAGCTCTGAGCTACCCAATTGAACATCACAAGACTGGTTCTAGAGTCTAAGAAAAGCTAAAATATTGCTTAGTTTTACTTTTTTAAATTTTCTTTCTTTCTTTTTTGAGACAGAGTCTTGTTCTGTTGCCCAGACGGAGCATGTAGTGGCGCAATCTCGGCTCACTGTAACTTCTGCTTCCCAGGTTCAGGCGATTCTCCTGCCTCAGGCTCCTGAGTAGCTGGGATTACAGGCACCCACCACCACGCCAGGCTAATGTTTGCATTTTTAGTAGAGACAGGGTTTCACCATGTTGACCAGGCTTATCTGGAATTTCTGACCTTAGGTGATCCGTCCACCTTGGCCTCCCAAAGTACTGGGATTATAGACATGAGCCACTGTGCCTGGCCTTATTACTTAGTTTTAAAGAAAGAAAATAACTTGGGGACAATTGGAGTTAGGAAGGAAGGAGTGTTTTAAGTACCTTCCTTATTGCACTGGTCTGGGAAGTTTGCTTAAGAAATTTTATAATTTTATAAAGAATGCCATTTTCCTGAGGAAAACAGTCTATTTTCTTGAATAACATTAGCTGAATTTATAAGTGACTTTTAAATCTTCTTGTAGTTCTCTTTGTGAGCAATTACCTACCTGTTTCTTTGGTTCATAGTTAGGAGTTACAGGCAAGGGAGGAAGGTATAGTGGCAAGGGGAAGATTTATTCAGGCATCCACAGGAAACTGCATGGGACATTTCCCTGAATCTTACCTCCATGATAAACAATCAAGTCTTAGTATGAGCCTTAATTGATGCTTTACACATTTATCCAGTACTAGGCCTCTGACATCTTTAGTGTTAGCTTGAATGAAGTGAATAGTCATCAGTCTTAAAAATCAACTGATGTCTGCTTTTTTCCATCTGTGGTTTTTACCCATCTGAAGCAAGTAGTTAGAAGATGTTGTTCCCCAATAATCAGTAGTTGAGAGTCAAATGGATACCTTGCTAGCTATAATTTTAGTATGTCTTCACAGTAATGTCTGGATGACCTCTATTTTTTGTTGCTATAGATACCACACAGGTGTAGGTCTTAGTATAAAAATTTTAACAATTAAGCGGTTTTCTGTGCTCCCACATCTGTCGCATCTGGCCCATCTGATATAGAGATAAGTTAAATCAATTTTTGCAGACATCATTTTCTCTTACCCGAGTTCTTAGAATGTTTACAATTTATGTAATATAGCAAATCCAAGTTCATTGGTCTGACCATTCATGTTGATCTCTTGTGGCACTAGTTTTGGAGTCGTGAGCCACCATTTGAGAATACACTTACCCTACTAAAGGGATCACATAAAGAGGAGGAGGGTTCTAGTTGAGACCAGTCTTTAGAGCCATCCCCTACAAGAGACCAGGTGTGTGAGTGAATTTGTCTTGGACCCTGCAGCCCAGCCCAGCTGCTGAGTACCATTGAGTAACCTCAAGAGAAGGGCAGAGGAATTGGCCAACTGATCCCTGCCTGAATTTCTTACCCACAACATTATGAAATATAATAATTTTTTTTTTGGTTTTAAGTTTTAGGGATGGCTTGGTTTTAAGTTTTAGGGATTGCAATAGATAAAGCAAAACCTAGCTAGCTTTCTACTCTTCCTTCAAGAGTTAGTTTAGTCATCATATCTAGAAAACATTTTCAGTTTTTCATTTTAACTCCCCTTCCCAGTTTGGGATAGATGCACATTTTCTTTTTTCCGATGTCATATAAGTACTTCTTAGACTGTATTATACATTTCTAAGTTTATGCTATGTGCTTCACTAAACTGTAGGCTCTTTGAGGGTATGTCTTATTCCTTTTTGTGAGAGGGACTTAACCTATGACTTAGCACATAGTGGCTATTCAAAATAATGACTAAATCATAGAATGTCAGGGTCGGAGAGACTTTAGATGTAATTTTAAATAATTTGATCTACCAAGTGTTTGTTACTTCAGCGTGTGTGGTAAGCCCCTCTCATGATGAGAACTTATTACCTTTATTTATTTATTTATTTTTTGAGACAGAGTCTCACTCTGTTGCCCAGGCTAGAGTGCAGTGGCATGATCTCGGCTCACTGTAACCTCCTCCTCCCAGGTTCAAGGGATTCTCCTGCCTCAGCCTCCCGAGGAGCTGGGATTACCGGCATGCACCACCATGTCCAGCTAATTTTTGTATTTTTAGTAGAGATGGGGTTTCACTATGTTGGCCAGGCTGGTCTCGAACTCCTGACTTCAAATGATCTACCTGCATCGGCCTCCCAAAGTGCTGGGATTACAGGCAGGAGCCACCTCTCCTGGCCAGAATTTACTACTTATGGAGGCAGCTTATCTCATCTTTAAACAGCTCAGACTATGAGCACATGCTTGTCAGCTTAACACTCTCTCCCTCTAATCATTTTTTTTCATTCCAGTTCATCTCAAGGCTCATATACTTGTTAATATGTTCATTTGTGTTCACTTACACACCATAAGCCTTTTCAGTATTTATACCATGTTTACCTAATTGCATTATAAGCTTGAAATAAGGTAGCTATCTTCGACGTATTTTATTTTCCCTGCTGGAACGTACTCCATCCAGAACTAACAATTTCTGCTCTTAGCTGATAGATCTGTAGAATGAACTAGATAAGAAAAAGAAAGGTAACGAGAAAGAAAAACAAAAAAACAAGAATGAACTGGCTGAATGTGGGCTCTGGAGACAGACATCTTGGGTTCAAATCTTGACACTCTCACATACTACTGATTATGTGAAAATAGATAAGTTGCTTGATTTAAATAAGTTTGTTTTCCCATCTAAAAAAAAGAAAGAGAGGATGACTCCTTGTATGTGCATTTACATAGCACTTTATATATATAATATTACTTATATAGTACTTCGCCCAGAATTGAAAACATTTAAAATGCTCAATGCATGGCTCTAATAACTATTACAGGTACACATTTGATAGGTTTATTCATTTAAAGGAAGAAAAAAAGAAACACAGTGCCAATTGACTAAATTAAACATTCTTGTTCATGTTGAGCCTTGGATAACTGCCTGGTTTTATTTTGATTTTCTTATCTGTTTGCCTTACCTATGCCTGCTGCTTTCTCTATAAAACTTTACTATGGTGGCATTCCATTTTTCAAAGCTTATCTGCTTTTGCCTTTTCCTTTTTAAAAAAACTTTTATTTCTATCCCTGAGAAATAGAAGATTCACATGTGCAAATAACCTCATCTATACAAAAGATGATAGATGCTTTTGTCACAACCTTAGATAATCACAAAACCATTTGGAATTAAAGCCTATGTTTCACTTGCAAAAAAAGTAAGGCACAGTATAGACAAATCCATCACCTAATTTCATTGGTAAAAATGTCCAAATTCATACCATAAAGAATTAAGATATTATTCTACTATGGTTTCAGCCTAGCTGTGTGACTCTTCCATGTCTCGGCTTTCTCTACCATAAAACAGTTAACCATAATTTAGGGTCTAAAAAGAAGAAAATAAGAAGAAGAAATAAAATAAAATAAAAACAGTTAAAAAAAACAATTTCCTATTTACCTCTCAGGATTGCTGTGAATATCAATGTGATGAGGTCCTTGAGGGTAGATATTAGGGTGGGGCAATGCTTCCTTTCCACTTCAGATGTTTCCTCCCAGGTGGAAGGACATCCATTTGTGTACCACTTCTGGCCCTGATTTGTTCCTTCTTCATTCATAACTGAAGATGGATGAGTAGCACATATTTGTTTGGCAACTTTGGCTTTTTTTGTTTGTTTTTTTCTTTTTAGAGATGGATCTTGGGGGCCTCACTACGTTGCCCAGGTTAGTCTGGAACTCCTGGCCTCAAGCAATCCTCTTGCTTCAGCCTCCCAAGTAACTGGGATCAGAGGTGGAAGCCACTGTGCTTGGCTGATTGACAACTTTGAATGGAGAAATTAAGCAAGCATAGTGCAGTCTCTTCCTTTGCTCTGCTTCCTTAGGAGTAGCTGCCTCTAGGAAGTGTGTATTCTCCTTTGTTCTCCAGGGCTGGCTCTGTTTTCCAGATCTAATTCTGCTGAGTGGTTAAGTCTGTAAATCTCAGGGTCTGATTTTAATAAGTCCATGTGGACTTAGATGCAGCATATTCTTCAATACTAGTTTTATGAGCAATGAAGTTGGTATTTGGATATCTGTCTACCTTACTACTATATACTACATTTCAGTTGGTTTCAGGACTTGAACAGGAAAGGGACTTTTTATCTGTTGGGCTGCCTTAAAGACCCATAAAGCAAGGGACTAGGTTTTAGTAATTTTTATAGTTCTAGCACCTAGTACGGTATCTGGCACATAGCACGAACTCAAAAAATGCCTTCTTGGTGAAGCCCTTTTGAATAATATGAAGTGCTGTTAAATGCATGATAATATTTGCTATTTATTTATTAAGGAAGAGAAAGCTGTGCTGGTATATTTATATAACTTAATTTTCTGAAGGACACTAATACCAAGATATCGTTGATTCCCCAGGAAATTTGAGTTACCATGCACAAGGTTTTAAAAGTTTTATAAAGCAGGATGGAGAGCTCGCTCCTCCTGCATATATTACAAACTGGAAAACGCAACTACAAGGCAGTAATACAATTTAGGCACTTACAGCAAGTTAATAGTCATGGTTGGAGTGGGATAACAACATCAGACCTTTACTAACTAGTCTGGGTTCTTATTTTAATATCTGGTGAATTACACTGAGACTTCATCTGTAATATTCTAAATCACTAAATGTAAATTCCAGACTTGTTCCTCCATTCAGAGGATCAGAAATAGTTGGATATGTTCTGGAATCTTTGGATCACAAAGTCATTGACATAGTTTGTATGGAGGAAGTAAGAGACTATCACAATAAAAAAAAAAAGAGGTGTAAAGTTATCAGAAGAGTAATTGCCAGTTAACTGCACATTTATGGAGACAGCAACAGATGTGTGACAGCTGGGTTAATTGAATGTCTGGTGGGCCTTTTCCTACATAAGATAATCCTGTGTGCATATTATAGCGAAGAAAGCAGATGTGATCAGTCAATTGTCAAATCAAGAGAATAAATGTCACCTGGAGAGTATTCTGATCCACTAAACTTAATGGTTTGTTTTTCTTAGCTTGCAAGATAGTCTGGCAATTAATTTTTGATGGTGTGGTGAATAAATTTTACATCTAAATCACACATACGATTAAAAAATTATGTGATAAAATTTACTATAGCATTTCCTGTTTTCAGCTTTTATGTGAAAGTTTTGCCAAACATATGTTCCATGAATTTCTAAAGCCAAAACCCCATCTCAACATCACTACGTATATATGCAAATGAAACTGAAGTCAGTGAGTTTGGCACTTCTGCTGACTTGGGCTGCTAGAATATTTGCTAAGTCTTGATGTGTAAGAAAGAACACTGGTCTGTCAGTCAGGACACCAGAAATCTAGTCACTGGCTGTGTCACTCAGTAATTTAGGGACTTGGATATTTACCTGTCTACTCAGAAGTCTTAGGGAAATAAATAAAAAAGTAAAAGAATATTTACCTCTCTGGACTTCACCTAATCTCATGTATCTAATTAGATGATTGGGCTAGATCATCTCTACTAATTCCTTTTTGCAGTCTGACCAGCCATGATTGCCTTGGACCCACAGTGATCAGCCATGACCAGCTTTGGCTGGATTTCACTGACCATGATCAGCCTTGAGTGGGATGATGGGCTTTAACTGATTCTAACAAGCTGTGGTTAGCTTTTGATTCAAAGCTGGTCACAGCTGGTTAGAACCAGTTAAAGCTCATCATGCCAGTCAAGGCTGTAACCAGTTTTGACCAGCTTAGACTGAGCGTGAACAGCTTTGGTCAGCCTTGGCTGGCTGTGGCTGGATTTGGCCAGTTTTCACTGGCTCTGACTGACTTTGAATGGCCTGGTCTGGTTTTAACTGGCTGTGACTGATCTTGAACAACTGTGACTGGCTGTGACTGGCTGTGACTGGCTTTGACAGGAATTGACTGGTTTTGACTTGCTCAGTCTGGCTGTGACTGGTTTTGATCAGATCTGAGTGGTTTTAACCAGCTTAGGCAGGTTTTGACTGTCTTAGATTGGCTGTGACAAACTTTGGCCATGACCAGCTATGACTAGAATCTATCAGTTGTTACTGGCTTGGCTTGGCTATGACCAGCCTTGACTAATCTTGACCAGACCTTACCAACTTTCAACTGTCTTTGACCAGAATTGACCCATGTTGACCAGCTGTGATAGGCTTTCACTGGCTGTGACTTGCTTTGCCCAACTTAGATTGGTTTTGACCTGCTTAGACTGGCCATGAATGGCTGCAGCTAACTTTTACAAGAATTAACTGGTTTTTGCCATCTTACACTGATTTTGACTGGCTTAGACTTCTCCTGACAGGCCAGGCCATAACTGGCCATGACTGGCCATGACTGACTTTGACCAGTATTCACTGATTTTAACCAGCTTAGATGAAACATGACTGGCTGTGACCAACTTTGACCAGAACTGACTAGTTTTGACTGGCTTAGACTGAATGTGACCAGCCTTGACTGGTAGTGACCAAATATATTTGAATGCAATTGACTAGTTCTGATCCATTTAGACTGACTGTGAACATCTATGACCAACCATGTTTGGTTTTGTCCAGAATTCAGTGTTTTTTACTGGTTTATATTGGCTGTATCTGGCTTTGGCCATATGTGACTAGCTTTGACTGGAACCAACTGCCTTTGACAGACAGTGACTGGCTTTGTCCAGAGTCAACTGACTTATACCAGCTGTGACCAGCCATGACTAGCTTTGACGAAAATCAAGTGGTTCTGGCTGGCTTACACCAGTTTTGACTGGAGTAGGTTGGCTACAACCAGTTTTGACCAGAATTGACTAGTTTTGGCTGGCTTAGATCAGCTGTGGCAACCCTTTGACTAGTCATGACAAGATTTGACTGGCTGTGACTGGCTTTGGCCAGAATCAACCAGTGTTGATGGGTTTAGGCTGGCTGTAACTGGCTTTAACTGGCAGTGACTGGCTTTGACCAGAATTAACCACTTTTGACTGACTTAAACTGGCTGTAAGTGGCTTTGACCAGCCATGGCTGACTTTATCCAGAATTTACTAGTTTTGACTGGCTAAGATAGGTGGTGACTAGTGTCAAACAACCTTGACTTCCTTTGACTAGAATTGACTACTTTTGGACAGATTTGGCTGATTTTCAATGGATTTGGCTGGTTTTGACTGGCTTTGATTGGCCTGGACTGGTATTAATCTAGGACCATTCTTGACCAACCACAACTGGCTTTCACTAGCCTGGACTGACTTTTTCTGGCCTTGACCAATCTTGACCAGCCATGATCAGACTGCTGTCTTTTTTTTTGTTGTCATTGTATTTTATTTTATTTTATTTTATTTTATTTTATTTTATTTTTATTTTATTTTTTGAGGCAGAGTCTCACTGTATTGCCGAGGCTGGAGCGAAGTGGTACAATCTCAGCTGACTACAACCTCCACCTCTTTGGTTCAAGTGATTTTTGTGCCTCAGCCTCCTGAGTAGCTGGGATTACAGGCACCTACCACCACACCCAGCTAATTTTTGTATTTTTATTAGAGATGAGTTTTTGCCATGTTGGCCAGGCTAGTGTTGAACTCTTGAACAGCTGCCTCGGGCTCTCAAAGTGCTAAAGTTACAGGCATGAGCCACTGCACCCAGTGGCCTCAGACTGTTTTTGACCAACCTTGACTGGAGTTGACATGCTTTGACTGGCTTAGACTGGTGGTAACTCGCCTTGAACAGTGGTGTCTGGCCTTAACTCTGCTGACTCCTGCCTGATCCAGTGCCCACCCCAGCTGTACAGAGCTGGGGGTATAGATGGAGGGGAATAGAGTGGCGAGGGAGCCCTTTGGGACTGGCTCAGGAGATGGTGAACTGGAAGAGTTCACTGGTGGGCTTCTACCATAAGGGCCTCAGGATAATTTCTTCTTGCATATGGGAAGATAGGCCCTGGGGGCATTAAGTCAACTATCAGGGTAGGTGGCAGAAGAGAGATGCCTGCAAGGATGCCTGCTTGACACGAGTAAGCTAGAGTGAGTGTAAATTTCCTCCCTTTGCTCCTCCCTGAGACTTTGAACTTCACAGGGCAGTCTCTGAAGCCCATATAGATACTTGATGATCAATAATTCAGAAAATAGGTAAGAATGACAGGGCCAGAGAAGGAAAGGATGAGGTGGGTATGTAGTAGAGAGGCAAGGTGTTAGCCTGGAAGGATGCTAAATTAACCTACAAGATAATAGTGAAAGAAAGGAAGGCAATAGTAAAACAAACTTAACCCTAGCCCTAGTCCCAATCCCAACCCCAGTCCTAACCCCAACCCAACCCTAACCCTAATCCTCAAATTCTTTTATTCCTCAATCTCTAAAATCTAAGCCTTAACCCTCTAATCCCAAATACTGTAAATACTAACCTCAAGCCCAACTCCAGATGAAATCAAATAAATCAAAGCCATGACATCACAAGGACAGAAAACTACAGAACAATATCCCATTTAAACACAGATGTAGTAAACCTTAATAAAATAATAGTAATATGAAACTATAATTATCTCTTGATAATTAAGAGGATTCGTTTCAGAACCCTGCCAATACCAAAATCCATATATACTCAAGTCAAGTCTCACAGTCAGCCCTGTAGAATCTATGGATATGAAAAGTTGGCCCTCCATATTTGTGGGTTTTACATCCCATGAATTATATATATACATACACACACACACACACACGCGCGCGCACACACACACACACACACACACACACACATATATATATATATAAAATATGGAGTTTCGCTCTTGTTGCCCAGGCTGGAGTGCAATGGCACAATCTCGGCTCACGGCAACCTCCACCTCCTGCATTCAAGCGATTCTCCTGCCTCAGCCTCCCAAGTAGCTGGGATTACAGGAATGCACCACGACACCCAGCTAACTTTTTGTATTTAGTAGAGATGGAGTTTCACCATGTTGGTCAGATTGGTCTCAAACTCCTGACCTCAAGTGATCCACCTGCTTTGACCTTCCAAAGTGCTGGGATTAAAGGTGTGAGCTACCTTGCCCAACCAAATACTATGTATTATTTTATCCCTATTTGGTTATGGATGTAGAACCTGCCAATATAGAGAGTCACATATGTTTATTTTTTTAAAGCCCTTTAGCCAGTGTGAAACCTTTGGCAAAGTTAAATCAGGAGAGTGACATGATGAGATCTGTGTTTGTAAATGAGTATTTTGCTATTATTAAGTTGAGAGCACCAGCAGTAGGCGGGTGAGTCTGTGCTCCTCCTGGTGGGCTACACTGAGGAGAGTATTGCCTCAGGTAGGGTCTGCATTTGCTTAGGAGGAAACACTGCGCAGACCCAGTTTGGAATCATCTCTGTTCTTTAGATCTGCCAAGGTTGTGAAACTGAGAAACAGTCTTAGGATTTTGGTATTTCTAGGCTACGTGGTTCCATGCGAGTTTTTTCAAATTGTCACAAATCTCTAAAAAGTGTTCCAATGTTTTGTTGAAAAGAAATTGTGTATAACTGGAGCCAGGCAGTTGAAACTTGTGTTGTTTAAGGGTCAACAGTACT
>PVKV010028318.1:0-25154 GCA_004027835.1 Alouatta palliata | reverse complement strand
TAGAGTAGGTGTGATGTGGTGCTGAGAAGAATGTATATTCTGTGGATTTGGGGTGGAGAGTTCTGTAAATGTCTATTAGGTTTGCTTGATCCAGGTCTGAGTTCAAGTCCTGGATATCCTTGTTAATTTTCTGTCTCGTCGATCTGTCTAATACTGACAATGGAGTGTTCAAGTCTCCCACTATTATTGTGTGGGAGTCCCAGATACATAAGGCAAGTTCTTAATGACTTACAAAGAGATAGCATGGATCTTGACCACTGTTCTTCAACCTTTACTTTTTCTTATTGCCCCTGTACAAAGCCTTTTTAAATATGTTTTTTTCTAATCACTCATCATCAAATATTATAGCCAAAAATATATATTTTATGTACCCATGTCTGATACATAAAAATAATAAGACCCCAGAAACACTTTTGAAAATGCATGATGTAGACCTACACAAAGAGAAGAGAATCAGTCCATAGATCAACACCACGAAGGGCAGAACGACACTGTCATATGTTCATGTTCGAACCACTTATTAAATTTTACCTTCTTAAATATGCAACTAAATATAATTACAATAAATATGTTGAGGTAAATTTAAGAGAAGACTGAACTCTATTACTATGTTATTTTATAAATATTCAAGTGAAATTTCTTTAAAATTTTTTTCATGTCAACTGTAAAATAACAATAGTAGATCTGTGTTATTTAACTTTCTACCATCTCGTGAATATCTCATAGGTGCCAGGAAATGTGGTGGTGCTGGCAAGGCTAAAGGAAATAAGATAAGTTTTTGCTCAACAAATTTTGAAAGACTAGTGTAAAGATAAGGCAAGTATCTAGCTTTCCCAGTCCCAAGTCCAGAAATGTTTCTACTCAATTATATTGCTTTGATACATCAACAGAAAGTGATATGCTGGGTCCAATTAACACCCACTCTCAAGGGCCGACCGTAAAATTTTCAAAGGTTTTGGGAGTCAATTGGTACTATCACATTGGTAGTTTAATATCAGCTATAATCAGAATATGTACACCTTGCAAGTGAGAAAGAAAACTATGAATCAGGGGTTTTAGTTTGCTGTTAGAGAAATGATTATTAATCATTTGCCAGCATAACCCTGTCAAACACATTTTACAAAAGAACTAGATTAACTTCTCTATTATCCTAATTCCACAGCCCATTATTAAAACCCTGGAAATCAAGCAAGTGATAGAAATGTCAATAAGCCCAATTTCTTCATAAATTCCAAGAATAGATGGCTTCGTCTATTAGAAAACTTACTAAAAACTCACCTTAAGTGAGATATTAACGATGTTTGACACCAAATATCATCAGTGTTGGCACTCTTACTCTATCAGTAAACTAACATACATGGCATTAATGCTAATAGTGTTGGTTTTACAATTAATGTTGAGCTAAACTTCATGAAGATAAATTTGTGAGGAGCACATTGCTTACATAAGGGCTGGAACAAGTTTTCTATGTGTGGGGCAGCAAAGTGACAGAAAAACAAAAGAGATTGATCCGGCATGCCATTATTTTCTGTTTTCTGCTAAACCAATTTTCCAATAAGATCATTGCTGATAATACTGATTGATATGGTTTGGCTGTGAGTCCCCACCCAAATCTCATCTTGAATTGCACTCCCATAATTTCCACATGTTGTGCGAGGTACCAGTAGAGTGGGTGCTGCTGAAAAAATATCCAAAAATGTAGAAGAAGCTTTGGAACTGGGTATCAGGCAGAGGTTAGAACAGCTTGAAAACCTCAGAAGAAGACAGAAAAACGTGGGAAAGTTTGGAACCTTCTAGAAACTTGTTGACTGCTTTGACAAAAACGGTGACAGTGATATGAACATTAAGGTCCAGGCTGAGGTGGTCTCAGATTGAGATGAGGAACTTGTCGGGCACTGGAGCAAAAGTGACTCATTACATTTTAGCAAAGAGACTGGTGGTATTTTATCCCTGCCCTAGAAACTTGTGGAACTTTGAACTTGAGAGAGATGATTTAGGGTTTCTAAGGGAAGAAGTTTCTAAGCAGCAAAGCATTCAAGCAGTGACTTGGGTGCTGTTAAGCATTCTATTTTAAAAGGGAAACAGCATAAAAGTTCAGAAAATTTGCACCCTGACGATGCAGTAGAAAAGAAAAACCCATTTTTTTTTCTTTAGGAGAAATTCAAGCTGGCTGCAAAAATTTGCATAAGTAACAAGGAGTCAAATGTCAGTCACCAAGACAATGGGGAAAATGTCTCTAGGGCATGTCACAGGTCTTCATGGTAGCCCCTCTCATCACAGACCTAGAAGCCTAGAAGGAAAACATGGCTTCCTGGGCTGAGCCCAGGGTCCCCATGCTGTGGGAAGCTTAGGGACTTGGTGCCCTGTGTTCCATCTGGTCCAGCAGACATATGAAAATGCCTGGATGCCCAGAGAAAAACTTGTTGCAGGGGCAGAGCCCTCATGAAGAACCTCTGCTAGGGCAGTGTGGAATGGAAACGTGGGGTTGGAACCCCAACACAGAGTCCTTACTGGGGCACCACCTAGTGGAGTTGTGAGAAGAGGGCCACCATCCCCCAGACCCCAGAATTGTATATATATCTAATGACAGCTTGCATGGTACCCCTGGAAAAGCCTCAGACACTCAAAGCCAGCCTGTGAAAGCAGCCAAGAGAGTGCCTATGCCTTACAAAGCCACAGCAGCCTAACTGCCCAAGACTATGGGAACCTATCTCTTTCATTAGCATGACCTAGATGTGAGACATGGAGTCAAAGGAGATCATTTTGGAGCTTTAAAATTTGACTGCCCTGCTGGATTTTGGACTTGCATCGGCCCTGTAACTCCTTTGTTTTGGCCAATTTCTCCCATTTGGAATGGCTCTATTTACCCAATGCTTGTAACCCCATTGTATCTAGGAAGTAACTAGCTTGTTTTTGATTTTACAGGCTCATAGGTGGAAGGGACTTGCCTCGTTTCAGATAAGACTTTGGACTGTGGACTTTTGGGTTAATGGCAAAATGAGTTAAGACGTTAGGAGACTGTTAGGAAGGCATGATTGATTTTGAAATGTGAGGACATGAGATTTGGAGGGGCTCAGGGCAGAACGATACAGTTTTGTTGTGAGTCTTCACTCAAATCTCACCTTGAATTGTACTCCCATAATTCCCACATGTTGTGGGAGGGACCCGGTGGGAGATAATTTGAATCATGGAAACAGTTTCTGCCATACTATTTTTGTGGTAGTAAATAAGTCTCACAAGATCTGATAGTTTTCTCAGGGGTTTCCACTTTTGCATCTTTCTCATTTTTGCCTGCCACTGCCATGGAAGAAGCACCTTTGACCTCTCACCATAATTCTGAGACCTTCCGAACCATGTGAAACTGTTCAGTCCAATTAAACCTCTTTTTCTTCCCACTTTGTGGTATGTCTTTATCAGCAGCACGAAAATGGACTAATACACTGGTGTTAGCTGGTCTCTCCATATTAAGTGAGTATTTTAGATTAGTATAAGGTAATTTTGTATATATCATGATTGTTTCTTACATTTCTTTTTTCTCAAAATAGAGTCTTTTCTCATCAAGCACTAAAATAAATAAATAAGATTAAAACCATGTAATTTAGAGGTTTTTTTTGAGAAGTATAGATTCAATTTTGATATACAATAATGAATGATTTCTCAAAATATTTTCCAAAACTACCAATCATGAGATATTATTTCCAGAAACATTTTTCTGGTAATATTATACTTTAAAGATTTTCTGAGCAAGTATATCTGTCTCTTATCCATGGGTACCATCTTTCTTCAATATTTAAATTTTTGTAGATCTTTCTTTCACCTACTAGTTCTAAACGAACTGTAAGTCTTCTGGCTTTCTCCTGATAGCAGGCCTTTTTAAACCCTCTTCAGGGGAAGCTGATAACTCTTTTGGACAAACTGAAATTAACAGTGGAAACGGATGAGTACAGTTCCTGTTCGTCCTTCGGACCCTTATACTAACATAATCACTTAACATTATTTTCCTTTGAAAATTAATGCATTCAAATATATTTCTTTCTTTCAACTTTATTTAATGGTGCTTTCAAAAACCATTACTTGTAGGTGGTGTTCAAAGTTTCAGCCTCTTCTGCCTCAATTAATTTTTAGGTGACTAATGTTATAGTCATCTACTCACTAGCTGTTACACACAGACATATACTCTACGCAACTCAGCATGTAAAATGTAAATTGTCCTTTATAATACACTTAATCAAAAAAATTTCAGTGTGGTAGCTCACAGTGTAATCCCAGCACTTTGGGAGGCAGAGGTTGGAGGATTGCCCGCGCTCATGAGTTGGAGACTAGCCTGGGCAATATAGTAAGACTTGGTTCCTACAAAAAGAATTTAAAAAATGGAAAATTATGGTGGCATGCATCTGTGGTTCCAGCTACTCAGGAAGCTGAGGTGGGAAGATCGTTTGAGCCTTGGAGGCAGAGATTGTAGTGAGCCAACACAGAGTCACTACACTCCTGCCTGGGTGACAGAGAAAGCCCTTATCTCAAAAAAATTAAAAAATAAAATAAAAGTCATAACCACAATCCATTTTGACTCTTCCCTTTTGTGTATCCTAAACTTAATAAATTTCCTTGATTCTAATATACACATCTTGGTCTCAGGATCTTTCTTCATCTTCCATGGTGCATAAAATAATGGTGAATCCTATCATTGATAGCACATTAGATTTGTTTAAATATAATTTATTTTATTCAAGTTTCGTCTAGCAAAAAATCTGTTTTTCTTTGTCATTTTAGCCTACTCCTAGCCCTTTCCTCTCTCCCTGTTTTGCTCTGCTCCCTCCCAACTTCTTCAGGAATATCTTGATTCCACATCCTGTTTATACAGGTAACTCATGTAAATTAATTTGTACTCATTTCTTTCTTCTGAGTGTCAGGATCCTCTTTTTGATGACTTACTTGAAATCCTATATGATTTTGTTACTTTTACGTTTAAAATTAAGTTTTTCTCCATCACTCCTTCTAGCCAACATCTCATTCTCCTGACTCATAAAGCAAACTTCCCTCTTCCTTTTCTAAACTTTCCTCCCTATGTAAATTATCTAGGCTCAAAACTGTAGTGCTAAATTCAATTTCTAATACATTTATAAGTCTGCCACTTTGGGTAACTTTTTTCCTTTCTGTTCTCACAGGCATAGGTCCAGACAAGGCATTCATTTATATTTAAAATCATCTAAGAAACTCTTGTTTTTCTTCAACTTAATGTATATTTCCAAATTTTTCAAATCAATCATCTTAAAGAGGGAGTTCCTGTAAATCTATTTCCTTCTTCAGAGACTTTCAATAATTATCTGTTTATCCAAAGTAAAGTAGAATTCACATTTCTTATTTCTGATTAATACTGGGAAACTAACTCAAAATTTGTTCTACCAGTAATGGGCTTTGTGGAAGGAAAACATAAAACAAAAATAATTATCTCAAGCCTTTCATTAAAACATTGCAATGTGAAAGAACGGCTTTAAAATGTGTGTTCTGCAGGCAGATTACAGATTGATGAAAGTCAATCACAGTTCAGGTTATTCCTAGAATTAAATACTGTTCACATTCTCAGGAGGTATGGGGAAACTGAGGCTCTGTTTGTTACAGAATAGAAATGAGAGGCAGCCAGACTGAGGTTGCACTTTAGTGACTTTTGGCTAGATAATTTGAGTTTAGCAAGGGAGGCGGAGACAAACAAACTGGGGATAAATTATTCCAAGCGTGAGACAAATAATTTAGTTTTAGTGGAGCTGTCATAGTTTGAAATCATAGTTGATATAGAAAAGACAATATAGTATTATTCTCAAAAGACATGCAATTCCATTTGTTAGTTTTACTTTCAGTTATCTGCTCTATATTCTCAAAGACATTGTTAATATTTCAGTGAGAAGAATTCTCTCAATATAAAATCTCCTTGATTTTAATATTAAGGTAAATACATTAAATTAGGAATTGTTTAACATGGTAATGCAGTGAATTTGGGGGAACATTTTCATTATACATATGCAACTATTATGAAATAAATTATTGTTTTTTATTACTTTACTCAAAAACTAAAATAAGGCCACGTAATTATTCAGTGCACGTGTTCACTTGACTAGACTTCAGGGTGTTTAAATATACGGTTAACTACTATTTCTAGTTGTGTACGTGAAGGTGTTTCTGCGTGAGATTAACATTCAAATCCATAGACTGAGTAAAGCAGATTACTATCTCCAGTGCGAATGGGCATCATCCAATACACTGAAGGCCCAAATAGAACAAAAAGCAAAGAGAATTCTATCTGCCTGTCTGAAAGCTAGAACACTGATTTTCTCCTTTCTTTAGACTTGGACTTGGATTGCAACATATGCCATTGGCTCTCTTGGCCTAGGCTTCTCATACTCTATAATTCCATGAGATAATTCCTTGCAATAAAAAATGTCCCTCTCTTTCTCTTCTCTCTTTCTCATTCTCTCTCTCCCTGTATAAATATATGGATATGTGTATTATGTGTGTGTGTGCCTATCCCAGTGGTTCTGTTTCTCTGAAGAACCCTGACTAATAGAGGTTAAATGTTAATGCCAATCAGAAACTAATTTATTTACAAAAATCCTAGTGAATATATTTACTATACTTAAATGACTATAATGGTAAGCAAATATTCTATTAAGTAGTTAATATTATTTTATATCTCATATCCTCAGCTTTAATTTTCTTTTCAGCAGCACAGATTATAAAAGTCTGATTTATAAAAGATTATAAAATTCTTACACCACATATCTGATTTTCCTAAAATAATGTAAGTCCATCTTCTCCATTTCCCTGGCAACTGTCTTAGCTCACAGTTTCACTACAACTCAACAGTGTTTTTAAAAGGCTCATTATGTCAACAACATCCTTTCTGGATTTACACTAACCTCTACAACATCTATTTATTTTCTAAAAAAAAAAAAAAAACTTTTTTTTTTTTGCCTAATAAAGTCCTGTAATTTCCCCTTTTCCCTAGGGGAAAAAATAAATCTTTATTACAGACAATGCCCTTTGATTCTGGTTTACCTTCTTTCCCTCACTGTGAACAATTTGTAGCATGGAACTCTAATCACATCAATCAATGTTAATTGCAAATGCCACACTTGAAATATCTTGGGTGCTTCTTTCCTACTTTCTCCAATTGTGAAAATGTATTTTTGTTTTAATTTGAATACATATGCCATTCTGTTTTACGATATTTTTCTAATACAGCAGTATAGATAGTTTCTTTCTTTATAAATATGTTTGTATAGTTACCACATTGGGTCTAAGGGTTTATTTTTAAGATTCTGAGTTCACTGTAACTCTCTGTGTATTGCCCTAGTTCCTGAACAAATGATCTCATTCATTTTAATATATGTGGAGAAAATTATTTTAATTATTATAGTTTTCAATAAATAATTGAATGATTGGCTCATGTAACTTTCCTTCTTTCCTTCAAATTTTGCCTTTTATTTTTTCAGTCTTTAATATAGTATGCATGTATGCAACAACCCTGCATGACCTGCACATATACTCCAGAACCTAAAGTAAAATAAAAAGAAAAAAAAAGATTATCATGATTTTTAATAATTTTTAATAACTAAGATTATGCTTTGATCATTTAAAAATCAAATGCTTATATATATTTCAGTAGTTCCTCTTGAATTACAGAACAGGTAAACAGCAATCACCCAGAAATTTGAAAAATGCATATGAGTTCAAACTGCTTTTATAGTAAAGCTAGTGAAAAGCAAGAGGCACTTCTGGGGAAGTTTTGAGTTAACTGCCTTGCTAGGAGATTGAACAGAGAGACTGAGAATGACAGGGTGATGTTTTCAAACAATCAACTGACACAGGAGTCAAAATTATGACATACAGTCTGTTTCCAATGAGAATGGGGGGGCAGTATAGCAGATCAGGTGGATGAGCAGAAGGATAAATGTCGTCGTTACACTGAACAAGAGAATACCGCTGGTGTAAATAGCATGGTCTGAGTAATAGCACGCAGACCAAGTGTACAAGAGAATGATACATTTAGAGATTGCCACCATGGATCAGAATATGAGTCCATCTAGTGTTAAATTCTTCCTGCGGCAATAAGGAATACTTAATGTTCCAAAGGAAGATGAAAGCTCACAGACTGCGCCTAGGAAATTTGTTCAATGTTATTCATCAGATGAAAAATTTCTACATCAGTCCCATATGAAATCATTGAACAACTTGAATTACGCAGTTTGAATATCGTATTTTTTTTTTTGCTGGCAGAACTGCAAATCATATTGATGAGCATAAAGGTAGTGAAGCTTTTAAAATAATCCCTCTACTCTATTCTGTTTTCATTTACCATCAAAATACAATGGCTATTCTCATTTAGTGAAATATATACACAATCTGAATGCCATTTTGACAACAAGCTTGGGTCACAATACATTTAAAAATATGTCAAAGAGAAAATGGGTTAGCATTCATGAAGCCAGTACAATACTAGCCTGCTTTACAGAATGTTCATGTTTACTTATTTTATGTTTCTATATTTATAATGTTTAAATTAATGTAATTTTTAAAATATCTGAGATTCTTAGAAATATCCAGTTGGTTATATAAGATAATCCTCCTAAAATAAATGAAAGTACATGTTATTAGAGTTATAGTCAGAGATAATGGAGTGAAAAAAACTGAGACTTGAAGCCAGAAATGTCTTGGGCTTTAGTTCTTCTGTTGTCACATTTAGATGAAAAATATCTGGGGAGTCACTTATCCTTCAGTAGATTTCTATTTCTGCATATTTAAGCATACTTAGCAGCTTAAACAACATCAGTTTATTAGCTCATAGTTTTATGTATCAGAAATGTAAATGGGCTTGACTATGTCTTTCCTTAGGATCTGAACCAGACTAAAACTGGGTGATGGCCAGACAGATCTTATCTGGAGGCTCTGGGGAGGAATTTGTTACAAGCTCATTCAAGCTGTGGGTAGAATCCAGTGCCTTACAGGTAGATTGACTATGCACATTTCCCTGCTGGTTGTTAATCATAGGCCACTCTTTGTTGTTAGAGGCAACCTGTGTGCCTTCTCATGTGGTATCCCCCATCTTCAGTATCTTCCAAAAGATGATATTGAAGTCTTTCTTCAAGTCATCAAAGAAAGACTTCCCCTATGTTCACCAGCTGTACAAAAATTTCTGCTTTTTTTTTTTTTTAAAAAAAAAAAAAGATTTGTGATTAGATTAGGCCCAGCCAGATGAGCCCCTTTCCTTTTATATAATTTAATGTAATCATGGCAGTGATATCTCATCATATTATGTTACAGTCACACTCACAGGGGAGAACACCATGAAGACTACATACACTAAGGCAATATTTATGGGAAGTCATTCCTACAATTGTTGCTTATCATAGGAGTCTATTTTTATCCACAAAAATTGAGATTAATTATGTCTTTCATGAACAATTATTGGTAATAGAAGAGTTAATGTTTAGCATCACTTGCTACATGATAAATAATTAAATTACTAATTGTTCTGATAAATATTTGACCCTTATGGATGCATATTTTATTTATAAACAAAAGTGTCTGTTACAACTTTCTTTCTATATTGACCATAAATCTATCTCCTTATAATTTCCCCCAGCCTTTGAAGTCAAACAGATAATATGTAATCTCTCATCTACGTTTATTCATTCTGTGGCATTGGTCCAGCATTTATAGAAACTCCATTCCATGTAAGGCACTCAGTGGTGGGGATCAGTGAACAAAAATACATGACCCCTTGCCTTCTCTGAGATTACATTCTACTAGGAAAGTTACACATTAATAATTGAATACATAAATACATGTAAAATGAAAACAGTGAAACAAACTGTGACAGGAATGTAATTAATACTAGAGGAGCATTCATCACAGCAATTCTTAGATATCAAGAGAGAGTCTTCCCTGAAGAGGTAACTTAAAACAAGATATAGTAGAAGTTAACGAGGTGAACAGGGAAAAAATGAGCTTTCAGAAATAAGCGTAAGCATATTAGAGAGAGAAATACGACAGCAGGATAAATAAAATAGGTAGAAGACTAAAAGGTATAAGAAAAGTGTACAGTATTAGATAGGAAAGGTAGGCAGAATTTGTTACAGGTATATGAGAGACAGAGAAAAGACAGCAACTGAAAGCCACTGAAGCTTTTTAAGCATGGAGGTAACATGATAGACATTAGCTGTGAGATTAAAATTATCCTACTTACTATGCAGATGAAAGTAAATTGTTTCAAAGGTAATTAAGAAGACCAAGAGGGCAGAATATTAGATTAGTTTGGTGATGATAGAGATAGACATGATTTATTCTTAAATAGCTAGATGACAACCCACATAATTTTATTATAAATTTAATAAAGTAAGGAGGATATGGGGAGTATTAGGAATTTCTTCAAGATTCCTAGTTGGCATATGGTGATCATTTGTGTGTCTTTGTTTTAAGTTTAAAACCCAGCAGTTTTAAACTTGTTGACATTGTTGTGGTTTGGCAGTATTTAAAAGAATATGTCAATTAGTCTGTTTAACAAGGTCTGACATTTAGAGAGGAGGCAGAAACTTGAGAAGATAACATGAAAATGACTGCACTTAATGAAATGGGGTTGCCACCATTAATAAAGAAGGTAGAGTCCCTGACTCAGAAGTCACCAAGGAGTGTTCAGAGGACTGAAAATCTAGCCAGAAAGAATTATTCCTATTCCTTGAAACAAAAGAGTTTTCCTTGATAACATTTGGACTTGTTGGAGGCGAGCAGCTCCTTGGTTTCAAGATTTTTTTTAAATAAGAACATCCGTGCCTATCCCACCATAAAATGTGAGAGGAAAACAACTTATGTTCTAGAGTCAGAGGTTCACACATGGAGAGAAATTTTGCCCAAGATAAAATATTCAGAGTTTCATTCATACGTGATTTAGATTATATAGGTAATACTTGGGACTTACTGTTTAATGCTATTTAGATAAAAATTGTAGACTTAGAGTTGGTGTTAAACTTCAGTCTAAATACCAATCAGTAATAGACTGAATAAAGAAAACATAATACATACAAACCATGGATACTACGCAGCCATATAAAACAATGAAACCATGTCCTTTTCTGGGACATGGATGGAACTGGAGGTCATTAGCCTTAGAAAACTAACACAGAAACAAACAAACAAAAATTGCATATTCTCACTTGTAGGTGGGAGCTAAATGATGAGAACACATGGACACATAAAGGGGAACAATACACACTATGGCTTTTCAGAGGGTGAAGGGTGAAAGAAGGGACAATATCAGGAAAAATAACTAATGGCTACTAGGCTTAAAATCTGGGTAATCTGTACGAGAAACCTCCATGACATAAGGGTGATCTGTACATAAACCCCCAGGACATAAGGGTGATCTGCACAAGAAACCAGGACATAAGTTTACAGGTGTAACAAATCTGCAAATCTAACTATGAACATTAGAAAAAAATTAAAAATGATTTGGGGATTACTGGGATAAAGTAAATGTATAATGCTTGTGGAAAGATCGTGATTTTTGGATAGCCACAGTGGAGACAGTAGTGGGTTGAATAGAGTCCTCTAAAACCTGTCCATCAAGAGCCTGTGATTGTCCATTTTCACAGTTTCATGCTGTGATGGTTAGTACTGAGAGTCAACTTGATGGAATTAAAAGATGCAACGTACTGAGTGTCAACCTGACTGGATTGAAAGATGCAAGACACTGGATGTGTCTTTGAGGGTGTTGGCAAAGGAGATTAACATTTGAGTCAGTGTGCTGGGAAAGGCAGACCCATCCTTAATCTGGGTGGGCACCATCTAATCAGCCGCCCACACAGCCAGAATATAAAGCAGTCAGAAAAAAAAAATCAAAAGACTAGACTGGATTAACCTTCCAGCCTACATCTTTCTCCTATGCTAGATGCTTCCTACCCTTGAACATCTGACTCCAGGTTCTTCAGCTTTGGGACTCAGACCGGTTTCCTTGCTCCTCAGCTTGCAGACAGCCTATTGTGGGATCTTGTGATACTATGAGTTAACACTACTTAATAAACTCCCCTTTATATATATATACACATATATATATATACATATATATATGTATATATATATGTGTATATATATATATATACACATATATAATAGAATATATATATCCTACTAGTTCTGTCCCTCTAGAGAACCCTGACTAATACATATGACTACCATAAACCTGTGAATGTAACCTTATTTGAAAATAGTATGTTTGTAGATGTAATAAAGTTAAGATGAGCTTATACTGAAATAAGATGGGTCGTAAGTCCATTGACTGATGTCTTTATAAGAAAATTGGGTGAAGAGACTTCCACGAAGATGGCCAAAAGGGAGGTTCTCTGGAGTGTAACTCCCAGTGAGTGACACACAAAATGAGAGTGATCTCTGCATATTCAAATGAGGTACTGGGTTCATTTCAAAGGGACTGGTTGAACAGCAGGATTAACACCCCAAAAAAAGGTGGTAAGAGTAGCCCAAAGAGGGTGAGCCAAGGAAAGGTGGGGCTCTGCCCCACCTGGGAAGTGCATCTGGCACAGAGGATTGGGGAGCTTCACCCCCTTGGTACTCCAATTCAGATACTGTGCTTCACTCCATGACTTCCGCAGTCCACAGTCAAGGAAAGTGCTGTGTGGCTGAGAACTGCCCTGGGTTACAGGCCTGGGCAACAGCCCTGGCCTGCTGGTGCCGCAAATTATCACCACAGACCAGGGCGGAGACTCTGACTAACACCAAGAAGACCTGCAGGATTGAACTGCCCATCCCACAGAAGGAGGGAGAAATGAAAGCAGGGTGTTGGATGATATGGCCAGACAAGTCCCACCCCTACAAGATCCAGCAAGCAGAAACCCTCTTGTGGGAGAGTTTCACAGTTAACATATCCAACTAAGCTCCATACAGGACGAGTCGGCTCAGCGGAGGGAAAGATGCCTGCCATTGAGAAGGCGGAAGTAATCTCACCTGTGTAAGTAGAAATCAGGAGAAGAACAAACAGCAGCCTGGCTGAGACCAACACAGCCCAGCAGCACTTCCACAGGCAGACAAAGGACAGACTGTTTTAAGTGGCACACTGACTCCTGTATATAAAAAAAAAAAAAAAAAAAACCCTACGGACATCCATTCAGATGTCCCACTCAAAATCACCAACTTCAAAGATCAAAGCTAGATAAATCCATGAAGATGGGAAGAAACCAGAGCAAAAAGAATGAAATCATCAAAGTGCATAATGCCTCTCCTTCCCCAAGAGATCACAACTCCTTAGCAGCAAGGGAACAAAAGAGGAGGCAGAATGAATTTGACAAACTGACAGAAGCAGGCTTCAGAAGGCGGGTAATAACAAACTTCCCTGAGTTAAAAGAACATGTTCAAACCAATGCAAAGAAACTAAGAACTCTGAAAAAAGGTTAGATAAAATGCTAACTAGAATAACCAGCTTTGAGAAGAACATAAATGACTTGACGGAGCTGAAAAACACAGCAAGAGAACTTTGGGAAGCATGCACAAGTTTCAACAGCCGAATTGATCAAGCAGAGGAAAGGATATCAGAGATTGAAGGTCAACTCAATGAAAAAAAAAAAAGAGAAGGCAACGTTAGAGAAAAAAGAGTGAAAAAAAATGAACAAAGCCTCCAAGAAATATTTGACTATGTGAAAAGACCTAAACTACACTTGATCAGTGTACCTGAAGAGGATAGGGAGAATAAATGCAAGCTGGAAAATACTCTTCAGGATATTATCCAGGAGAACTTCCCCAACCTAGCAAAGCAGGCCAACATTCAAATACAGGAAATACAGAGAACACCACAAAGATACTCTTCAAGAAGAGCAACCCCAAGGTACATAATTGTCAGATTCACCAGGGTTGAAATGGAGGAAAAAATGCTAAGGGCAGCCAGAGAGAAAGGTCGGGTCATCCACCAAGGGAAGCCCATCAGACTCACAGCGGATCTCTTAGCAGAAACCCTACAAACCAGAAGAGAATGGGGGCCAATATACTATATCCTTAAAGAAAAGAACTTTCAACCCAGAATTTTATATCCAGCCAAACTAAACCTCAAAAGTGAAAGAGAAATAAAATCCTTTATGGACAAGCAATTACTGAGAGATTTCATCGTCACTAGAACTGCCTTATAAGAGCTCCTGAGGAAAGCACTAAACGTGGAAAGGAACAACCAGTACCAGCCACTGCAAAAACAAACCAAATGGTAAAGACCAACAATGCAATGAAGAAAGTTCATTGACCAATAGGCAAAACAAACAACTTGTAACAAAATAGCAGGATGAAATTCACACATAACAATATTAACATTAAATGTAAATGGCCTAAATGCCCCAATCAAAAGACAGAGACTGGCAAACTGGATTAAAAAGTCAAGACTCATGAGTGTACTATATTCAGGAGACCCACCTCACATGCAAAGACACACATAGACTCAAAATAAAGGGGTAGAAGAATATCTACCAAGCAAATGGAGAGAAAAAAAAAGCAGGGGTTGCAATTTCTGATAAAATGGACTTTAAACCGACAAATATCAAAAGAGACAAGGAAAGGCATTACATAATGGTAAAAGGATAAACACAACAAGAAGAGCCAACTATCCTAAATATATGTGCATCCAATAAAGGGGGACCAAGATACATAAAGCAAGTTCTTAATGACCTAAAAAAGACATAGACTGCCACACAATAATAGTGGGAGAATTTAACATCCCACTGCCAATATTACACAGATCAACAACACAGAAAATAAAAAAGGATATCCAGAATTTGAACACAGATCTGGACAAGTGGACCTAATAGACATCTGCATAACTCTCCATGCCAAAGCCACAGAATATACATTCTTCTCAGCACCACATCACATTTACTCTAAAATTGGCCACATAATTGGAAGTAAATCACTCCTCAGCAAATGCAAAAGAAAGGAAATCATAACAAACAGTGTCTCAGATCACAGTGTAATCAAATTAGAACTCAGGATTAAGAAACTCACTCAGAACCACACAACTTCATGGACACTGAAAAACTGGGTCCTGAATATTGACTGATAAACAATGAAATGAAGTCAGAAATAGAGATGTTCATTGAAACAAATGAGAATGAGGACACAAAGTACCAGAATCTCTGGGACATATTCAAAGCAGTGTCTAGAGGGAAATTTATAGCAACAAATGCCCACATGAGCAAGAAAAGATATAAAATCGACACCCTATCATCAAAACTGAAAGAGCTAGAGGAGCAACATCAAAAAAACTCAAAAGCTAGCAGAAGATAAGAAATAACTAAGATCAGAGCAGAACTGAAGGAGACAGAGACACAAAAAACCCTTCAAAAAAATCAATAAATCCAGGAGCTGGTTTTTTGAAAAGATCAACAAAATAGACAGACCGCTAGCCAGATTAATATAAAAGAAAAGAGAGAAGAATGAAATTGATGCAATAAAAAACAATAAATGGGGTATCATCACTGATTCCACAGAAATACAAACTACCATTAGAGATTACTACAAACAACTGTATGCACATCAACCAGAAAAACCTGGAAGAAATGGATAAATTACTGGACACTTGCACCCTTCCAAGACTAACCAGGAAGAAGTTGAAACCCTGAATAGACGAATAACAAGGGCTGAAGTTGAGGCAGCAATTACCAGCCTACCAACCAAAAAAATTCCAGATCCAGATGGGTTCAGAGCTGAATTCTACAAGACATACGAAGAGGAGCTGGTACCATTCCTTCTGAAACTATTCCAAACAATACAGAAAGTGGGAATCTTCCCTAATTCATTTTATGAGACCAACATCTTCCTGATACCAAAACCCAGCAGAGACTCAACAAAAAAGGAAAACTTCTGGCCAATATCTTTGATGAACATAGATGCAAAAATCTTCAATAAAATACTGGCAAACCGAATGGAACAGCACATTGAAAAGCTTATCCATCACGACCAAGTAGGCTTCATCCTAGGGATGCAAGGCTGATTCGACAGACATAAGTCTATAGATGTGATCCATCACATAAATAGAACCAAATAAAAAAAGCCACATGATTTTCTCAATAGATGCAGAGAAGGTCTTCAAAAAAGTTCAACAGCCTGTTATGCTAAAAACTCTCAATAAACTAGGTATCAATGGAATGTATCTCAAAATAATAGAAGCTATTACAACAAACTCACAGCCAATATCATACTGAATGGGCAAAAACTGGAAGCATTCCCTCTGAAATCTGGCATTAGACAAGGATGCCCCATCTCACCACTACTATTCAATATAGTATTGGCAGTTCTAGCCAGAGCAATAAGGCAAGAAAAAGAAATAAAGAGTATTCAATAAGGAAAGGAGGAAGTCAAATTGTCTCTATTTGCAGACGACATGATTGTATATTTAGAAGACCCCATCGTCTCAGCCCAAAATCTCCTTAAACTGATAAGCAACTTCAGCAAACTCTCAGGATACAAAATTAATGTGCAGAAATCACAAGCATTCCTATACTCCAATAACAGACTTAAAGAGAGCCAAATCAAGAGTGAAGTCCCATTCACAATTACTACAAAGAGAATAAAATACCTAGGAATACAACTAAGAAAGGATGTAAAGGACCTCTTCAAGGAGAACTACAAACCACTGCTCAGGGAAATAAAAGAGGATACAAACAGATGGAAAAACACTGCATGCTCATGGTTAGGAAGAATCAATATTGTGAAAATGGCCATATTGCCCAAAGTAATTTATAGATTCCTATCCCTACCAAACAACCAATGACCTTCTTCACAGAACTGGAAAAAAACACCTTAAACTGCATATGGAACCAAAAGAGAGCTCACATAGCCAAGACAATCCTAAGCAAAAAGAACAAAGCTTGAGGCATCATGCTGCTGGACTTAAACTATACTACAAGGCAACAGTAATCAAAACAGCATGATCACTGGCGACAAAACAGAGACTTAGACCAATACAGAACAGAGGCCTCAGAAGCAACACCACACATCTACAACCATCTGATCTTTGACAAACCTGATAAAAACAAGCAATGGGGAAAGGATTCCCTGTTTAATAAATGGTGTTGGGAAACAGAAACTAGACCCCTTCCTGACATCTTACACTAAAATTTACTCCAGATGGATTAAAGATTTAAACATAAGACCTAACACCATAAAAACCCTAGAAGAAAACCTAGGCAATACCATTCAGGACATAGGCATAGGCAATAACTTTATGACTAAAACATCAAAAGCAATGGAAACAAAAGCCAAAACTGACAAATGGGATCTAATTAACTAAAGAGCCTCTGTAAGCAAAAGAAACAATCATTAGAGTGACCGACAACCAATAGAATGGCAATAAATTTTTGCAATCTACCCATCTGACAAAGGGCTAACATCCATGATCTACAAAGAACTAAAACAGATTTACAAGAAAAAAAACAAACAAACCCATCCAAAAGTAGGCAAAGGATATGAACAGACACTCTTCAAAAGAAGACATTTATGCAGTCAACAAACATATGAACAAATGCTCATCATCACTAGTCATTAGAGAAATGCAAATCAAAACCACATTGAGATACCAACTCATGGCAGTTAGAATGGCAATCATTAAAATATCTGGAGACAACAGATGTTGGAGAGGATGTGGATAAATAGAACACTTTTACACTGTTGGTGGGGGTGTAAATTAGTTCAGCCATTGTGGAAGACAGTGTGGTTATTCCTCAAGGATCTACAAATAGAAATTCCATTTGACCCAGCAATCCCATTACTGGGGATATAACCAATGGATTATAAATCATTTTATTATAAAGAGACATGCATACGTATGTTTATCACGGCACTGTTTACAAAAGCAAAGACCTGGAACCATCCCAAATACCGATCAATGATAGAGTGGACAAAGAAAATATGGCACACATAAACCATGGAATACTACGTAGACATAAAAAATGATGAGTTCGTGTCCTTTGTAGGGACATGGATGAACCTGGAAACCATCATTCTCAGCAAACTGACACAAGAACAGAAAATCAAACACTACATATTCTCACTCATAGGTGAGTGTTGAACAACGAGAACACGTGGACACAGGGAGGAAAGCATCACACACTGGGGTATGTTAGGGGACTAGGGGAGGGACACCAGGAAGTGGGGAGGGTGGGGAGGGGTAATGTAGGGAGAAATACCAGGTATAGGGGATGGGGGATGGAGGCAGCAAACCTCCTTGCCATGTATGTACCTATGCAACAATCCTGAATGTTCTGCACAGGTACCCCAGAACTTAAAGTACAATTAAAAAAAAAACGAAAATTAGGTGAAGACATGGAGATATAGATTCAGGGAGAAATGGCATGTGCAGATGGAAGCATCTGTTAAAGTAACAAGTGCAAACCAAGGAACAAGGTTTCCTGGCACCCACCAGAAGTGACGAGAGTTAAGGAAAAGAGTCTTCTCTAGACCCTTCAGAGGGAGCATGTTACTTCTAAAATCTTGCTTTCAAAATTTTACCTATCAGAACTGTAAGAAAACACAGTTCCACCGTTTTAAATCACCCAGTTTCTGGTACATTGTTAGAACAGCATTAGGACACTAACCCAGAAAATATAGGAAAAGACAGGGCAGATATACAAGGATAAATGAGAAGATTTTTATTTGCTTCTTGTCTTTTGATCACACTGTGAAATTAGAGAAACCTAAGTATTTTATGATCAATGTGTAGAGTTCAGTTGATTAAATACATGTCTCTCCTAAAGATCCTTTCATATGAATAACAATGAATAATGAGATTTAAAACCTATTATATAGAATAAAACTTATGACAATTATAGCACAAAAATGGGAGAGAATAAACAGAAATATACTCTCCTAAAGTCCTTACCTTATGTAACATGGTATATTAATGACAGTACACTGTGTAACAATGTTATTTAAGTGACACTGTGTCATTTATTTGATATACATATCACATATTTGTAGTATGCTAAACAAAAGGGAAGGTAGAAAGTCTATGTGCCACTAGATAATTCTGTGTCCAGGACTTTCTTTTTCCATGCAGAATACCAGGTTTCCAAACTCCACAGCCGACTAGGAAAAGCTTTTGTTACACTTTTTGTTCAAATTTGCCTCAACCAATTAGATTATTTTGCAGGTACAAACTTTAATAATTACTACCAGGATTAATTTGGGTATTTTTGAAAAGAGGGACAATTAAGAAAAATGCTAAGGGTTCAAACTTAACAGAGAGGAAAAGCAGCTTGGTATTTGTAAGGCTTTTGTTAATCTAAAGTAGGAAACACATCTTAAAATATTAAAAATTACTGACTCCTTTGAAAGATAAAGTTCTTGGTATGTTAGATGCCTAAAATTTTTTTTTTTTTTTTTTTTGAGATAGGGTCTTGCTCTGTTACCTGGCTGGAGTGCAGTGGCACAACTCAGCCTACTGCATCCTCCACCTCCCAGGTACAAGAGATTCTCCTGCCTCAGCCTCCCAAGTAGCTGAGATTACAGGCACATGCCACAGCCCAGCTAAGCTTTTCTCTTTTTTTTTTCTTTTTTATTAAACATGGGGTTTCACCATGTTGGCCAGAATGGTCTTGATCTCTTGACCCCGTGATCTGCCTACCTCATGTTCCCAAAGTGCTAGGATTACAGGTAAATGCCTAAGATTTTTAAATGAATTGATGAAATGTCTCACTTGTGCTAGAACTCCCATGAGCAAAATCGAACTTTCACTAAAGAATGATACTTTATGAATAAACTTTTAATTTTTGAATTAAACTTATTAAATTCCAATGATGTTTCTCTTAAAATTCTGGAAATTTAAGGTAATGTTTCTACCGTTACTGTTGCTGTCTGAGACTGGTTATGGATGTTATGCCTGGTGTTCCAGTGAATCCAATATTTAATATTGAGAAACCATTTAGTATATCAGGTAACTGTGAGTATAATATTGTTAGAAGTTTTCAAGTAGACATTACATGAAACTTGGCACAATTTTCTAGACCTTATTTGAGAACTGGATGGATCATTGATTTAGTTGAGTGTTAATGTATACTTCAAGTCCAAACAATAATGACAATGTAATTTTTTTTTTTTACTATTATACTTTAACTTTCGGGGTACATGTGCAGATCATGCAGTATTGTTACATAGGTGTAAACATGCCATAGTAGTTTGCTTCAATCAAACCCCCATCACCTACATTAGGTATTTCTCCTAATGTCATTCCAATCTCACTCTGTCGCCCAGGCTGGAGTGCAGTGTCGTGATCTCAGCTCACTGCAACCTCCACCTCCCGGGTTAAAGCGATTCTCCTGCCTCAGCATCCTGAGTAGCTGGGAGTACAGGCATGCACCACCATGCCCAGTTAATTTTTGTATTTTTAGTTTGACCATGTTGGCCAGGATGGTGAAACTAAAAATACCAAAATTAGCTGGGCATGATCTCTTGACCTCATGATCTCCCCACCTTAGCATCCCAAATTGCTGGGATTACAAGCATGAGCCACCGCACCAGGCTGACAACGTAAGTTTTAAGAGTATAATTTTACATTTCACAGATACCTAAAAAACTTTTTATTCACTGGTTTCAGGTTTTCATAAAATATCATTTGACAAACCAGTAATACAAAATTAAAATTATATAGAAAATGTACTTAAATAAAAGTATAGGAATTTGAACAAGAGAAAGATGACCATTTACTCATTTCAGACTCTGTGGAAAATGTGTCTCTACATACTTTACACTATTATAAATCATATTTTCAAAATTCTTTGTCTATCTGCTAGTATAAATTTAAGCTCTTAAAATTAAAGTATGTGTGTTTTAGCAAAAGTGATGATTCATTCTTACTTATAGTAGATACTGTAAGGCTAAGTAACAGTCCTGTTCTCTTTTTGGACTTCTTAGTACCCTGCTTTGGGAATACAAAATCCCATTTTGCTTAAAATAATTAAGTTGGAAATGGAAAAAGAAAAGTTCTGGTGAGTTAATCATAACAACAACAACAAAAAGATTGGAGTATATGAGTAATAACTTAGGAGAATTACAGAAAGCTTCCCAATATCTGTTCCATATAGCTTTAAAAAATTGTATTTCTCTTTTACTTATCTTCAATTTTTTTTTTATATCTGACACTCTACTTCTTTTTTAAGATACAGGTTTCTGCTGGGTAGCATACTGTTTCTGGAGGAAAAATATTCATTAATGTGTTGTGAAGTGATAGTCTGATGATAATGAATTCTTTAGCCTTTCTATTGTTTTTTCAAAAGATATTTTCATTTAGTATAGACTTTTGTGCTGACAGTTTTTAAAATATCATGACTTTAAAGGTGTCACTATTGTCTTCTGGCTTGCATAGTTTCTGACAAAAGTCAGCTGTTTTCATTAAAATTTTTTCATTTTCTCTGTCTGCCTTCAAGATTATGGTTTGCGTGAGTTTTACTATTTGGCACTCTCTCTCTCCCCCCATCCATCACTCTGTGTGTGTGTGTGTGTGTGTGTGTGTGTGTGTGTGTGTGTGTGTGTGTATTTCTGTGTGTGTTGTACCCATCCTGCTTGAGGTTCTCTGAGCTTTGTGGATTGGTGTATTTTTTTTTTACTATTTTTAGAGAAATTTTGTCCTTTATCTTTTTAAAATTTCTTCTTCCTTATTTTCTCTTTTTACTCTGGAAATCCATTCATATATATGGTTGACTATTTTATCTCTTTTCATGGCTCTTCAGGGTTCTGCTCAGTTTTCTTCTTCCCTAGTTTTTTCTTATTTTCACTTTTATTCCAAAAGAAGTTTTCATCTCTGATATTGTTACTTTGTATTGAGTCGACTAGTTTTAGAACAGCTTTGTATTAGTTTTAAAACAGTTTACAGAAAAGCTGAGAGATATCTTATTCCCCCCCCACATATTTTCTCCTATTATGAATGTCTAACATTAGTGTGGTAGACTAGTCAGATGAACCAATATTATTAACTACAGTTCATAGATTATATTAGGGTTCACTCTGTGGGTTATATAGTTCTGTGGTTTTTCACAAATGCATGATGTCACATATCCACCCTTTTAGTATCGTAGGGAATAGTTGCACTACTCTCATAATCCCGTGTGCTTCACCACTTCCCTCCCCTCCCACATTTAATCTTCATCTTTTTACAGTATTTATAATTTGCCCATTTTCATAATGACAAAAAGTTGGAATCATAAAGTATGTAATCTTTCCAGATTGGCTGTTTTCACTTCGCAATATGAATTTAATGTTGTTCCAGTTCTTTTCATGGTTTGATAGTTTAATATATATATATATATATTTTTTTTTTTAGATGGTATCACTCTGTTGCCAGGTGCTGGAGTGCAGTAGTGCAGTCTCAGCTCACAGCAATCTCTGCCTCCTGATTCAAGCAATTCTCCTGCCTCAGCCTCCTGAGTAGCTAGGACTATAGGCACATACCACCACTTCCAGCTAATTGCTGTATTTTCAGTAAAGAGGGGGTTTCACCATGTTGGCCAGGATGGTCTCAATCTCTTGATCTCATGATCCACCCTCAGCCTCCCAAAGTGCTAGGATTACAGGCATGAGCCATGGCACCTGGCCACTGATAGTTTGATTTTTAAATCATTGAGTAAATTTCCATTTTATGAATATACTGGTTTGTTTATCCATGCACCTATTGTAGGATGTCTTGGGGCTAACAGCTTTCAACAATTATGACTAAAGCTGCTATAGGCCGGGCGCGGTGGCTCACGCCTGTAATCCTAGCAGTTTGGGAGGCCGAGGCGGGTGGATCACAAGGTCAAGAGATCGAGACCATCCTAGTCAACATGGTGAAACCCCGTCTCTACTAAAAATACAAATATTAGCTGGGCGTGGTGGCACGTGCCTGTAGTCCCACCTACTTGGGAGGCTGAGGCAGGAGAATTGCTTGAACCCAGGAGGCAGAGGTTGCAGTGAGCCGAGATCGTCCCATTGCAATCAAGCCTGGGTAACAAAAGTAAAACTCCGTCTCCAAAAAAAAAAAAAAAAAAAAAAAAAAGCTGCTATAAACAATTATATACATACATATTTTTATACATATTTTTATGTGATATACATTTTCAACTAATTTGGATAAATACTAGAGACCATGATTGCTGGACCGTATGGTAAAATTATGTACCGCTCTGTAAGAAAGTGCCCAACTGTCTTCCAAAATGGTCATGCCAGTTTGGAGCTCCATCAGAAATAAATGAGAGTTTCTGTTGCTTCGCAGTTTTGCCAGCATTTAGTATCATCATTTCTTTTTTCCCAGATAGGGTCTCATTCTCATGACTCAGGATGGAGAGCAGTGGCACAAACTCAGCTCATTGCAGGCTCAACTTCCCAGGCTCAGCTTATCTTCCCATCTCAGCCTCCCAAGTAGCTGGGACTACAGATGCATGCCACTATGCCTGGCTAATTTTTGAATTTTTAGGAGATGGGGTTTTGTCATGTTGACCAGGCTGGTCTTGAACTCATGGACTCAAGCAATCCACCTGCCTTGACCTCCCAGAGCACTGGGATTACAGGTGTAAGATATGGTACCTGGCCTGTCCATTTTTTAATGAACTTTTTTTCCCTTATTGTTTCATTTCAGATGTTATTTGTGTATTTTCAATATAAGCTCCTTATCATATGCATGTTTCACAAACATTTCTCTCATTTTAATTCTTTCACAATCTCAAATAACAGAAACTTTAAATTCATAACATACATTTCCAACTTATGTTGGTTTTTTCTTCTTTCATGGATCAAACTTTTGATGTTGTGTTTAAAAACTTCATGTCAACCCAAGGTCACTTAATATTTCTCCTATGTTAATTTTCAGAAGTTTTATATGCTTGGATTTTACATTTAGATCTATAAGGCTTTTTGAGTTAATCTTTACAAGATGTGTAAAGTTTGTATCTAGATTTATTTATTTTTCCTTGCAGAGGTGGAGTTATTCCAGCACCATTTGCTTAAAAGACTATTTTTCCTTTATTGAGTTGCCTCTGCTCTTTGTAAATGATCCGCTGATGACATTTGCATGGATCTATTTCTTGGTTCTCTAGCCTGTTCCATTGATTTGCCTGTACTTCCATCAATATCGTAATATAATAAGCTCAGATTGATTTTAGATCCTTTTATCTAATACATGCACTGAATTCCATAAATTTCCCTGTAAGTACTATTTTCACTGATTTTTTTGTCACTGAATTACAATTTTTTAAATCCCTCCCTCCTTTTCCCCCACCTCTGGTAACCACTATGAGTTCAATACTTGAGATTTCATATGTAAGTGAAATAATGTGCCATTTGTTTTTCTGTGCCTGGCTTATTTCATGTAGCATAATGTTCTCCAGGTTCATCTATGTTATTGCAAATGAAAGAATTTTCCTTTTTATAAGGTTGAATAGTATTCCATTGTGTAGGTATAGCACATTGTCTTTATCCATTGATGAAATTTATTCATGAAGACTTAAGTTGATTCCATATTTTGGCTGTCACAAATAATACTGGAATAAAAATGGAGATGCAGATATACTCTTAACATACTGATTTCTATTCTTTCGGGTATATATTCAGAAGTGGATATGCTGGATCATTTGGCACTTCTTTTTTAGTTTTGGGAGGAAACTCCATACTATTTTCCATATGGGTTTGCTAATTTACATTCCCACCAGCAGTTTACATGTGTTTCGTTTTTTTCTCCATGCCCATGCCAACACTTGTTTCCTTTCTTTAAAAAAAAAAAAGCCATTCTTACAAGGGAGATAATTGTGGTTTTAATTTGCAATTTCCTAATTATTAGTGATGCGGAACATTTTTTTCATATACCTATTGACTATGTCTTCTTTTGAAAAACATCTCATTTTATTTCACATTTTTTTTTTTTTATATACTTTTTATTGCATTTTAGGTTTGGGGGTACAAGAACATGCAAGATTGTTACATAGGTACACACATGGCAGTGTGATTTGCTGCCTTCCTCCCCATCACCTGTATCTGTTATTTCTCCCCATGCTATCCCTTCCCAACTCCCCACCCCCTGCTGTCCCTCCCCTTTTTCCCCCCGACAGACCCCAGTGTGAGATGCTCCCCTCCCTGTGTCCATGTGTTCTCATTGTTCA
>PVKV010028317.1:8648-25251 GCA_004027835.1 Alouatta palliata | reverse complement strand
GTTTCACCATGTTGACCAGGATGGTCTCGATCTCTTGACCTCGTGATCCACCCACCTCAGTCTCCCAAAGTGCTGGGATTACAGGCGTGAGCCACCGCGCCCAGCTTTATTTTATTTTTTTGAGACGGAGTTTCGCTCTTGTTACCCAGGCTGGAGTGCAATGGTGCGATCTCGGCTCACCGCAACCTCCGCCTCCTGGGTTCAAGCAATTCTCCTGCCTCAGCCTCCTGAGTAGCTGGGACTACAGGCACGTGCCACCATGCCCAGCTAATTTTTGTAGTTTTAGTAGAGACGGGGTTTCACCATGTTGACCAGGATGGTCTCGATCTCTTGACCTCATGATCCACCCGCCTCGGCCTCCCAAAGTGCTGGGATTACAGGCGTGAGCCACCGCGCCCGGCCTATTTATGTATTTATTTAATGGAGGCTGGGGAGATTCTGATTGGGGTAGTCTCTGACTGAACTAAATATTTTTTTTTTATGAGTCTGTGTCTGAAGACTGAACTAAATTTTAACATATTCATGTTAAGGAAATGATCTGGCTACCTACTTAATAATACAATTTCCTGTGAAAGATAAAAATCGAGAACTGAAGACTATTTCCCAGAAAAGAAACAGAAGTGATTTTACTATACTTATGATTTCTCTCTTTCTTTTTTACACACACTTACACACAGATTGGGACATACACTCCAAACTGCCAAGGAATCTCAGTTTGTGGTGCAATTTTTGGAGGGCAATGATGTTGCATATTTTAAGTCACAACCTGGCTGGGCACGGGGGCTCGTAATCCTAGCACTTTGGGAAGCCAAGGCAGGTGGATGACTTGAGCTGAGGAGTTGGAGACCAGCCTGGGCAACATGTCGAAACTCCGTCTCTACAAAAAATACAAAAATTAACTGGGTGTGGTGGCATGCACCTGTTGTCCCAACTACCCAGGAGGTTGAGGTGATAGAATGGCTTGAGCCAGGAGGTGGAGGCTGCAATGAACCAAAACTGTACCACTGCACTCCCTCCTGGGCGTCAGAGCCATAACCTGTTTAAAAAAAAAAAAAAAAAAAAAGACACAATATGCTTCAAAATCACAAAGCATGCCATCTTCAGAGATATACCAGATAATTGGCAATGGTGATCTGGGACATATGGGCAGCGATTATAAAAAAATTTCCACACTTTTCATCGTATATATTTCCTATGGTTTGAAAATGTTAGTGAGCCTGTATTTCTCCTTTTGTAAGCAGAAGTTATAACACAGAGAAGTTTTAAAAACAAAAGCAGCATGCCACATCTCTTAGCAGCGGACATATACTACCATCATTCACTTCATGCTGGAGTTCTTGTGATAGTTCTGCCTGTTCATGAGAATCCCTAATTCACAATCTCCAAACAGCTGTGAGGGTCCCTGAGATTTGGCAGCTCCTTACCAGTCCTCTGAATGGGTAGAAAATCATACATGCAGGTCAGGCACTGTGGCTCACGCCTGCAATCCCAGCATTCTGGGAGGACGAGGTGGGCGGACCACGAGGTCAGGAGTTTGAGACCAGCCTGGCCAACATAGTGAAACCCCATCTCTACTAAAAATAGAAAAATTAGCCGGGTATTGTGGTGGGCACCTGTAATCCCAGCTACTCAGGAGGCTGAGGCAGGAGAATCACTTAAACCTGGGAGGCAGAGGTTGCAGTGAGCTGAGACTGCACCATTGCATTCCAGTCTGAGTGACAGAGCGAGATTCTGTCTAACCTCTAAAAAAAAAAAAAAAAAAGAATGCCTGCAGATATAAATCTGGGACAAAGTAGAAGCCCTCGGTCTTCCTTTCCTTGTAACGTTTTCTCTCAGGCCTGTCAGGACTGTCTTCACCATCAGAATGAGCAATTTCCCTGCAGGTCCTCGCCTATCTTCTCACCCCCATGTGCCTTTTGTTTATGGTTGATTTCCCAGGCCTCTCTGCAAATGGCTAAGGGACACAGAGGTTTAATCTGGCATTGGCTGTTAGCACTAACAAACCTCATGCTTAGTGAAAGATGTGCTTAGAACTGAACTGTTAGGTAGAGCCCTAAAAATATGTGGAGGAAGAATGTTGAAGATGAGGTGGGGAAATTTTGTGCTTTTGGGCATGCAAACCATTTAGCGTAGCACACATTGGCAGGATGTCAAGAATCTGTTTTCCATGATGCCCAAAAGAATAATAAACTGTATTCAGGGAGGCCCTGGCAAGTGTGCAGCCCTGTATTGGGTAACACTAGGGAATCAACAGAGGTACAATTTATGACTCCTCGGCCGGGTGCGGTGGCTTATGCCTGTAATCCCAGCACTTTGGGAGGCCGAAGCAGACAGATCATGAGGTCAGGAGTTCAAGACCAGCCTGCTGACATGGTGAATCCCCGCCTCGACTAAAAAATACAAAAATTAGCTGGGCGTGGTGGCACACACCTGTAATCCCAGCTGCTGGGGAGGCTGAGGCAGGAGAATTGCTTGAAGTCAGGAGGCAGAGATTGCAGTAAGCCAAGATTGTGCCACTGCACTCCAGCCTGGGCAACAGAGCAAGACTCTGTCTAAAAAAAAAAAAAAGAAAAAAATTCCTGACCCCTGCTCTTGAAGAGCCCAGAATATATAGTTAGTAACTGAGATCTCTGACTGTTACAAAGAGGCAAGGCAATACTGTTCTCTTTCTCTCTCTCTTTCTCCCCATCTCTCTTTCGTGTGTGTGTGTGTGTGTGTGTGTGTGTGTGTGTGTAAGGTACCGATTCCTTGCTACACAGACGCAACAAGACCAGCTTATCACCAGTTGGCTACATAGACAGTTCCTTGAAGACATTCTTCATGTCTTCACCAAGTCATGTTCTGGTGCCCTAGCCTTCCCTTTCCTGTGGCCCTCTGGCTTTGGCACATTCCTCCTCGTCTCTAGCCACACTCGCTGTCTCTGTGGGGACGCATGAGCAGAAGGACTGCTTTCACACACCTCACTTACCCCAGTTGCTTCAAACTGCCCTCCACTTCCCTTGCTTGGTAGCCTTTCTTCCATGCATCTCTTCAGTGTCAGCCACTCCTAGATTATTAGCCCTTGAGGGCTCCTGCTTTCTCTTCCAACCAAGCACACTTTAGAGAGAAAGCCCTAATTGTTCTCACAACATATTCTGTTCAACCAGAATGAACTCAGAATGGAGTCCTGGGAACTCAGGCCAGCAGCTACTGCCAATCAGGTTGCTGCCAGCCAACTCCAAGAACAGCCTAGAAGTAAAGCCTGCTGGTTGCTCTGCCTCCTCCCACCCTATGTCAAATGGTGTCCTGCTCACAACTAACAGAGTCTCCATTCTCCTGGTGACACCATTTCAAAAGACTTAAACCATCTCCTCCTTTCACCAGCATGTGTGGGTTTATGAGATTCCTTGCCAAGCCACAAGGGCCACCTGCAAATGGTAATTCTACTGGCCTGAGTAAATTCCCAGAACCCCTAGGTTAGCCATATAATTACAAACTCCAGAGCATTAATAAGACAAGGAAAAGTGAAGTGGCTCATGCCTGTAATCTCAGCACTTTGGGAGGCTGAGGCGCGAAGATTGCTTGAGCTCAGGAGTTCCAGACCAGCCTGGGCAACATAGTGAAACCTCATCTATATAAAAAAATACAATAATTAGCCAGCATGGTGGTGTGCACTGGCATCGTGTAGTCCCAGCTACTAAAGAGGCTAAGGTGGGAAGATCACTTGATCAGTGGAGTGAGCCGAGATTGGGCAACTGCACTCTAGCTTGGGTGACAGAGCAAGACACTGTCTCAAAAAGAAAGAAAAGTGGAGTGGAGAATGGGGGAGGAGAAATTATACAAAGAACAACAATGACAAAAATACCTCGAAGTCTTCATAAAAGCTAAATAGCCAGTCATGGGCCAGGCATGGTGGCTCATGCCTATCATCTTAGCACTTTGGGAGTCCAAGGCGGGTAAATCAGTTGAGATCAGGAGTATGAGACAAGGCTGGCCAACATGGTGAAACCCCATCTCTACTAAAAATACAAAAGCTAGCTGGGTGTGGTGGCACACACCTGTAATCCCAGCTACTCAGGAGGCTGTGGCAGGAGAATTGCGTGAACCTAGGAGGCAGAGGTTGCAGTGAGCCAAGATTGTGCCACTGCACTCCAGCATGGGTGATAGAGTGAGACTCCATCTCAAAAAAACAATAATAATAAATAGCCAGGCATGGTGCCATGTGCTGGTTGTCCCAGCTACTCAGAAGGCTGAGGCAGGAGGATCGCTTGAGCCCAGGAGTTCAAGAGTGATCACAGGAGATCACAGTTCTGTCGTGCACTATGATCACGCCAGAACATAGCCACTGCACTTCAGCCTGGGCAACACAGTGAGAACCTGTCTTTCTCGTTTTTTTCTTTTCTTTTTTTTGGAGACAGGGTCTCATTCTGTCACCCAGGCTGGAGTGCAGTAATGCGATCTTGGCTCACTGCAACCTCTGCCTCCTAGGCTCAAGCAATTCTCTTACTTCAGGTTCCTGAGCAGCTGGGACTACAGGCGCACCATCATGCGTGGCTGATTTTTGTATTTTTTGTAGAGACAGGGTTTTGCCATGTTGCCCAGGCTGGTCTAGAACTCCTGGGCTCAAGCAATCCACCTGCCTTGGCCTTTCAAAGTGTTGGGTTTACAGGCGTGAGCCATGGCTCCTGGCCTAGAATTATATTTTTAACAACATAAAATAGTTTTCATTTTTTTTTTTTTCTGGAGACAGAGTCACTCTGTAGCCCAGGCTGAACTGCATTCACATGATCTCAGCTCACTACAACCTCTACCTCCTAAGTTCAAGTGATTCTTCTGCCTCAGCCTCCTGAGTATCTGTGAGTACAGGCATACACCACAATGCCCAGCTAATTTTTTGTATTTTTAGTAGAGACAGGGTTTCACCATGTTAGCCAGGCTGGTCTTGAACTCCTGGCCTCAAATGATCCACCCACCTTGGCCTTGAAAAATGCTAGGATTACAGGGTGAGCCACTGCACCCGGCTAATTTTCATTTCTTTACCTATGTAATATGCCACACAGAATGACATATATATATATAAATTTTTAAATAAAGTATTAAAAATGATATGCTGGTAAGGAAAAGAAGATGTGCCTATCTAATGATTCAAGTTGAAATGAATTTCTGAAAACAAAGACAGTATACTGCATTGATTACAAGCATACCTAGAATCACCCACATCTATATTTGATGCCAAAACAGTATTCAACTTGCAAGAAACGCTTCTAAGAGAAAATTCAAAAGAGCCAGGAGAGGCTGGCAGGGCCAACGGACTGTGATGCAGGCCTCAGCCTCAGTGAAGAAGAGAGGAAAAAAGGGAAGGGTGGGTAGAAGCATGTTACATTATAGTGTATTCTAAGGCAAGTTCAGCAAGGCTGCTAGAGCTCTCCAGTCACCAGAGGAGTCCCGTATCTCCGAAGTATCAGCCTGCCTTAATACCCCTGCCACACTGTGTCACTGGCTGGAATCAACCCTTGGGTGTGTGGCCTCAGCTCACACACAGTGATGGAGTTCAGAAGGCAGCAGGGGCCCTCAGTCAACTGCTCCCTGCAGTTGGAAGGATATCTGAGCAGTATATGTGACGGTCACCATACTCAGTTTTCCTCTTTGGTAAGGCAGGACAAAATCCTTGCCCACTTGCCATCAAGAGAAATTGGGTGACTCAGAGAAGGCAATTCTAAGTATGGAACATGTGAAATATTCCTTACAAGGGACTATGCCCCAGCCGTGACATGTAGCTCTTCACTCCCTCGCTCCATGTCCTCTAACACACACCTACTAGACCTGCAGTCTGCCTCTGACCCCTTCATTCTTCTCTAGCAACCCAACCTAGATACTTCCTGAGCTCAGCCCTGTCTGGAACACAGGAATGGAAAATGCAGTCCCTTGGCTCATAGCTAAAAATGTCCTCAAATAGAGGGAGCCAGCTGGCTGCGCACAGGCCAGTTCAGCCTCGTGATGTACTGCTTCAATGAAGCTAAACATTGACCTCTTTGATAACCAAGGACCGTGCCTAGCAAGTTCTGCAACTTAATTATTAAACTGCTTGGAAGAGAGGCAAACTATTAGACTTCGAGAACTCTATATTTTTATTTTATTTATTTATTTATTTTGAGATGGAGTCTTGCTCTGTCACCCAGGCTGCGGTGCAATGGCATGATCTTGGTTCACTGCAACCTCCACCTCCCAGGTTCAAGCAATCCTCCTGCCTCAGCCTCCCGAATAGCTGGGATTATAGGCACCCGCCAGCATACCTGGCTGATTTTAGTGTTTTTAGTAGAGACGGGGTTTCACCATGTTGGCCTCGTGACTTCAAGTGATCTGCCCGCCTTGGCCTCCCAAAGTGCTAGAATTACAGGTGTGAGCCTGGCCATAATTTTTATTTATTTTTGAATAGGTAATACACACACATGATCTGATATGCAAAACTTACAAAAGAGAATATAGTGAAAAGTCTCCCTTCCATTCGGTCCTCTACTCACAAAGTTCCCCTCCCTGGAGCCAATCAATGCTTCCTTGTCTTACATATCATTTCAGAAATATTTTATGCATATTTCTGCCTCTGAAATAATTTCTAAAACTGCTAAAAGAAAGTCCCTTAGAGAGTAACTACTGTTGAGACTGGGCTAATGTTATTTAGATTCATGTATTTTACTCCATTTTATCTCATTTCAACCTTATTTGGAAGCATATTTTTTTCAACATTTCACTATGAAGATTTTTCAAACATACGAGAAAGTTGAAAGAATTTTCAGTGGGGCCGGGTGCGGTGGCTCACGCCTCTAATCCCAGCACTTTGAGAGGCCAATGTGGGCAGATCACTTGAGGTCCGGAGTTCGAGACCAGCCTGGTCAACATGGAGAAACTGTCTCTACCAAAACTACAAAAATTAGCTAGACATGGTGGTAGGCACCTGTAATTCCAGCTACTCAGGAGGGCGAGGCAGGAGAAGCGCTTGAACCTGGGAGGTGGAAGCTGTAGTGAGCTAAGATCACGCCACTGCACTCTAGCCTGGGTGACAGAGCAAGACTCCATCTCAATAAATAAATAATTAATTAATTAATAAATAAAAGAATTGTTCAGTGAATACCTACACTTCCACCACCTAGATTCTGCAATGACTAATTTGCTACATTTTCTTTAGGTATTGTTATTATTATTCTCATTTTACCACTGATGAAACTGTGTCAAATGAAGGTGGTTTGCTGCAAAAGCTTCTAATACTATCTTGCTTAATCTTTTTTTTTTTTTTCTTAATTCCAGCATTTCAATCAAGGTCCAAAGAGATTAACATCTCCAAAGCAGAATTTAAATCCAGTTTCTTGTGTCTGAATATGGTCTGTAGATAAGCCTCAGAGAACACAAGTTCTCTTTTTCACTTGTAATTTCTGCACCCTTTGGTCTTTATCATTCCACGTGGTGCTGTTCTCCCTGACAGAGTTTAACCTCCCTCAGCTGACCTCCTTCTTGAAAGCATAGTTTTTAGGCATGTGAGAGAAGCAGACCAGGCAGCCCAGCCGACTCAGCTGTTTTTATCTGAACAGCTTACGTGGACAACCACTTTGCTACTCACAGTGTGGTTCACAGCCCAGCAGAATTACATCATATATGTACAATATCAGGCCCACCCAGAACTAATGAATGAGAATCTGTCATTTCACAAGATTCCCAAGTGATTCCTATTGCACATGCCACACATCGTTATAGTCTCATTTCAACCATGGTTAAAAGGGGCCCAATGTGATTTGCTGGTCATAGGTGGAAAAAAAAGAGTAGTTAATGACATTCAGCTTGGCTGGGTATGGTACACACCTGTAATCCTAACATTTTGGGAGGCCAAGGTGGGATGATCACTTGAGGCCAGGAGTTTGAGTCCAGCCTGGGCAACATAGCAAGATCATCTCTATAGAGAAAAATAAAGACATTTATCATTTTTTTTCTTTCTGAGACAGAGTCTCACTCTGTTGCCTAGGCTGGAGTGTGGTGGTGTGATCTTGGCTCACTTGCAACCTCTGTCTCCTGGGTTCGAGTCTTCTGCCTCAACCTCCCAAGTAGCTGGGACTACAGGTGCACACCACCACACCCAGCTAATTTTTGTATTTTTGGTAAAGATGAGGTTTCACCATATTCGCCAGGCTAGTCTCAAACTCCTGACCTCGTGATGATCCTCCCGCCTTAGCCTCCCAAAGTGCTGGGATTACAGGCATGACCCACCGTGACTGGCCGACATTTATCTTAAGAACTACCCTTTCCTTCTTTTTGTTTTTCTACATCTTATTTGCCTCTTTATTCCCTTTCTTCACAACCTGTAACTCCACTTATCGAGCCCCTGCTCTGCATGCTCTGTATGAGGAACATTATTCCTAACCCTAAGAGTATTGCAAAAGATACTTTATTGCAGATGAGGCTCAGAGGATTAGAAATCCACCTAATGGTAAACAGCTGTAAATACTAAGTAAGTTCTTTTCCAAGACCTGCTTCTCTCTCTCTACTGTAAAACAAAGTCTCTCCAAACCTTGGCAATTGCCTCAGCCTAGACCTTGCCCACTTGGGCCAGAGAGCTTATGCCTGCTTGTCATGCAAGGCTTGTAGACTTGTCTCTCTCTCAAGCCCTTTTCTCATGTCTTGTTCACTGCTAGTTCACCTGGATCTTGTTCTTTTAGCTCCCAGTCATCAATCAGGTATTCTCATAATCTAAGAACATAGGTAACACCTGGGCATTGTAATGATGGCCTTCTATAGACAGTGGGAGGAGGTGGGAGTGAGAAGATGACAGACAGGTGAAAAAATATTTGGGCAGGTAGGATGCAGTCTGCCAGGGCATGCCTTCTTTCAATCTAAATGAAGAGCTCAGATAGCTGCTGTGGATACAGTATTATGCTAGTGCCTATGCTGGGTAGAGAGATCTACAAAATGTGATTCTTGTCCTTAATAAGGAGAATTAATCCAGCAGGGGAGCTAGGACAGGCACACATCAAAGCCCCATGAAAAAGGACAGCAGGAACATAGAAAAGAAGCTGCTTCTGGGTAGCAAAATAGATGATTACAAAGAGCGCGGGATGGGAGGCAGAGAGCCTCCCAGGCAAGGGAGAACATCAAAAAGAGAAAAAAAGCACCTTTGGGGAGTCTGCTGCATAGAGCCCTGGGTGGCTGATGGAGAAGGTATGTTAGATTAAGGAGGAAGCTTGGGAATGGCTCATAGGGAGTCACTGAAGATTGAGAAGTCATACGATCAGAAGTGGGCAATTCGGTTACTACTTTGGCAGAGAACATGGATCAAAGCAGACGCTGACTAGATTGAGGGACTCGACAGATTGATACCTAGAATGAAACTCAGAGAACTGGCAGACAAGTAGCTTTCAAACTTTTTGGCCCTGAAACCCTTTGTGCAAATGAAATCTTAGTCAGCCATTGTAAACAAATAGATTAAAATTAAATTGCTCTGGTTGGAGTAAGTGGGAGGGAAAAACTGAGTTCTTTCCTCCCTCTCATTTCTTTCTTTCTCTCCTAGTGGATTCAGACGGGGCTTCTTGTTTGAAAATCAATGATCAAAGGGCTTAGCCAACCACAACCAGCTCCTGCCTGTTACCTGTTTTTGCAAATAAAAACCTACGGGGATACAGCCATGCCTTTTTGATTTTATATTGTCTGTGGCTGCATTCATGCTACAATGACTAAGCTGAATAATCAGGACAGAGAAACTCCATGGTCCAAAAAATTGGAAGTATTTGCTATCTGGCCCTTTAAAGACGAGGATTGCCAACCTCCCATCTAGGGTTTTGTTACAATGCACAGGTTACCTATGTTCGGGATCTGTGGTCTAAGTGTCATCCTTAGACACCAGCATATTGTCCCTCTGTGCACAGACAGCTCAGGGTGGTAAAGGTTGATTTAGGAGTTACTGCCTTGGAGTTAGGAGTAGCATGAGACGGCTTATGGTCAAGGGAGAGGGTCCAGCAAGAAAAGAAAGGAGGTCCTGAGAAAACCTTACGGAATGCCTCGATTTAGGGGACAGCCTGAGAGAATCACAGGAGAAATCACTGGGAAAAGTACCAACTCTCATTGATGCCAGAAAATTACGACGCACTGAAAGCCTTTCTCCTTCTCCTTCTTCCTCTTCTTCTTCTTCCTTTTTTTTTTGAGACAGAGTCTCACTCCGTCACCAGGCGCCAGGCTGGAGTGCAGTGGCATGACCTCGGCTCACTGCAACTTCCGCCACCCGGGTTCAAGCAATTCTCCTGCCTCAGCCTCCCAAGTAGCTGGGACTACAGGCACGCACCACTATGCCCAGCTAATTTTTTTGTATTTTTAGTAGAGACGGGGTTTCACCATGTTGACCAGGATGGTCTCGATCTCTTGACCTCGTGATCCGCCCACCTCAGCCTCCCAAAGTGTTGGAATTACAGGCGTGAGCCACCGTGCCCGGCCTTCTTCTTTCTTTGCCTTCCTCCTTTGTTGAGACAGGATCTCTCTCTCTGTTGTCCAGGCTAAAGTGCAATGGCATGATTCAGCTCACTACAGACTTGAGCTCCTGGGTTCATCCTCCCACCTCAGCCTCTCAAGTAGCTGGGACCACAGGCCCAGACCACCACGCTTGACTAATTTTTTTTTTTTTTTTTTTTGAGATGGAGTTTCACTCTTGTTGCCCAGGCTAGAGTGCGATGGCACAATCTTGGCTCACCACAACCTCCACCTCCCAGGTCCAAGTGATTCTCCTACCTCAGCCTCCTGAGTAGCTGGAATTATAGGCATGCACCACCATGCCTGGCTAATTTTGTATTTTCAGTAGAGATGGGGTTTCTCTGGGTTGATCAGGTTGGTCTCGAATTCTCCACCTCGGGTGATCAGCCTGCCTCGGCCTCCCAAAGTGCTGGGACGTTTTTTTTTTTGAGACAGAGTCTTGCTCTGTTCCCCAGGGTGGAGTGCAGTGGTGTGATCTTCGATCACTGCTACCTCCGCCTCCCAGGTTCAAGCGATTCTCCTGCCTCAGCCTCCCAAGTAGCTGGGATTACAGGCATGTGCCACTGTGCTCAGCTAGTTGTTGTATTTTTAGTAAAGATGGGGTTTTGCCATGTTGCCCAGGCTGGTCTTGAATTCCTGACCTCAGGTGATCTGCGTGCCTTGGCCTCCCAAAATGCTGGGATTACAGGAGTGAGCCACCGTGGCTGGCCATCTTACTTTTTTTTTTTTTAGTTGACGTAAATGTCAGGAAAGTTACTATCCAAACTTGAAAATGAATGAACACCCTTTTATAATCCTAACCTTTATATGCCTGATTTTTACTCTGTATATCTTGCAAATGGCCTATAGAAATATGCTGTCACAATTGTTAATTACTTTTAAGATACAATATTCTGATTACTGAGGTTTTCCTCAAAGCAGTTTTCTTTTTTTTTTGAGATGGAGTCTCACTCTTGTTACCCAGGCTGGAGTACAGTGGCGTGATCTCAGCTCACTGCAAACTCTGCCTCCCAAGTTCAAGCAATTCTCCTGCCTCAGCCTCCTGAGTAGCTGAGATTACAGGTGCATGCCACCATGCCCAGCTAATTTTTGTACTTTTAGTAGAGACAGGGTTTCTTTCTTTTTTTTTTTTTTTAAGAGATGGGGTTTCACCATGCTGGCCAGGATGGTCTCGATCTCCTGACCTCGTGATCCGCTCGCCTCGGCCTCCCAAAGTGCTGGGATTACAGGCAGGAGCCACCTCACCCAGCCGCAATTTTCTAACATGGTTGTTTTACTAATGGCTTTTTTTCTCCTTTCTTCTTTCTCTACTGTCAGCCTGAGTCATTTTCTGAGTGTTGAATATTCCAAAGGTAAATCATTAATAGTTATTCTCCAAGATTATGTTATGATTGATGTTACCCTCATGTGCTCCCAAGAACAGTTTCTTTCTTTTCTTTTTTTAAATTTATTTTTGAGAGACAGTCTAACCTTGTCATCCAGGCTGACGTGCAGTGGTACCATCATGGCTCACTGGAGCCTTGACCTCCTGGCTCATGTGATTCTCCTGACTCAGCCTCCTGAGTATCTATGACTACAGGGGCACGCCACCTAGCTTGGCTAATTTTTTATTTGTTTGTTTCGAAATGGGATCTCACTCTGTCACCAGGCTGGAGTGCAGTGCTGCCATCTCGGCTCACTGCAACCTCCAACTCCCTGGTCCAAGCGATTCTCCTGCCTCAGTCTCCCGAGTAGCTGGGACTATAGGCACCTGCCACCATGCCCAGCTAATTTTTATATTTTTAGTAAAGACGGGGTTTAACCATGTTGGCCAGTATAGTCTCGATCTCCTGACCTTGTGATCCACCCGCCTCGGCCTCCCAAATTGCTGAGGTTACAGGTGTGAGCCACCCCACCTGGCCTCATTTTTTGTGGAGATGGAGTCTCACTGTGTTGCTTAAGCTGGTCTTGAACTCCTGCCCTCAAGTGATCCTTTTGCCTTGGCCTCCCAAAGTGCTGGGATTACAGGCATAAGCCACTGCCCCCAACCCTACCAGAACAGTTTCTTAATGGTATACAATCTGAAACTCCACTGATCTGTACCAATGATCTTTCTAGATCAGTACTGTCTAGTTGAACTTTCTACAGTGATGGAAATGCCCTGTATCTGTGCTGCTCATATACTAGCTGCCAGCCAGACTATGCAATCGATCACTTGAAAGGTGAATAATGTGGCCAGGCATGGTGGCTCACACCTGTAATCCCATCTCTTTGGGAGGCCGAGGCAAGTGGTTCACCTGAGGTCAGGAGTTCGAAACCAGCCATAGCCAACATAGTGAAACCCTGTCTCTGCTAAAAATACAAAAATTAGGCCAAGTGCAGTGGCTCATGCCTGCAGTACCAGCACCTTGGGAGGCTGAGGTGGGTAGGTCAGAAGGTCAGGAGTTCAAGACCAGCTTGGGCAACATAGTGAAACCCTATCTCTACTAAAAATACACACACAAAAATTTAGCCAGGCGTGGTGGTGGGCACCTGTAATCCCAGCTACTTAGGAGGCTGAGGCAGGAGAATCGCTTGAACCTGGGAGGTGGAAGTTGCTGTGAGCTGAGATTGCTGTTAATAATTTCAGGGGATCAGCTATCTAGGTGAAAGTTCACAGGGGAGTACACGTCATTACAACACAAATTAGACCAAAGTTCAAGAAGAGACAGAGTTTCTGAGTCATTTATCTATCTTATCATAAGACCAGCAAGCCTCTTAGCACCACAAAGTAGATGTAACTAAAATGTTACAGGAAATGACTCCAATCTAGAGCAAAGTTAGTCTCATGCATAGTGAAAGGTCGTGCCTGACAAAAATGACCCATGCTACGTGTCACACATGATCAGGTGGCATATTGCTCAAGACGCCAGTATGCAATCAATCTTTGCAAGAGTCGGATCATTGTCTCACCTTAGGAAAGGCTTTCTGTGTGCCCAAAACAGACACTTTCCCCTTCTGGGTTACTTCCTAAAGTATATTCACCTTAACTTATAAGAAAAGGAAATCTTTCTCAAGTGCTCTGAGTTTACTATTTCCCTTTTCTAGACTCTGTGATCAGGGTTATCTGAGTGTGGATAAGGTTCCCGGAGAAGATTGCTTGAGAACATTGAATGTTTATGAATTTCGCAGGTATTCAAAAGTGGCTGCACCTGGAGCTGGGAGCTGAGTATCTTGAAGATTAAAACATAAAGTAGGCCGGGTGTGGTGGCTTATGTCTGTAATACCAACACTTTAGGAGGCCGAGGTAGGCAGATCACCTAAGGTCGGGAGTTTGAGACCAGCCTGACCAATGTGGAGAAACCCTCTTCTCTATTAAAAATACAAAACTAGGCCAGGTGCAGTGGCTCACGCCTGTAATCCCAGCACTTTGGGAGGCCGAGGCGGGTGGATCACGAGGTCAAGAGATCGAGACCATTCTGGTCAACATGGTGAAACCCTGTCTCTACTAAAAATACAAAAATTAGCTGGGCATGGTGGCATGTGCCTGTAGTTCCAGCTACTCGGGAGGCTGAGGCAGGAGAATTGCTTGAACCCAGGAGGCGGAGGTTGTGGTGAGCCGAGATCGCGCCATCGCACTCCAGCCTGGGTAACAAGAGTGAAACTCCGTCTCAAAAAAAAAAAAAAAAATACAAAATTAGCTAGGTGTGGTAATGTGTGCCTGTAATCCCAGCTACTCGGGAGGCTGAGGCAAGAAAATTGCTTGAACCCGGGAGGCAGAGGTTGCAGCGAGCGAGATTGAACCATTGCACTCCAGCCTGGGCAACAAGAGTGAAACTCCGTCTCAAAGAAAAACAAAAAAGAATAAAAAAACATAAAGTGTGCTCATAAAATTGAGAGAAGTAGACCAGGCACAGTGGCTTACACCTGTAATCCCAGCATTTTGGAAGGCCGAGGCAGGTGGATCGCCTGACATCAGAAGTTCGGGACCAGCCTGGCCAACATAGTGAAACACCGTCTGTACTACAAATACAAAAAAGTAGCTGGGCACGGTGGTGGGCACCTGTAATCCCAGCTACTCGGGAGGCTGAGGCAGGAGAATCCCTTGAAGAGAGGCAGAGGTTGCAGTGAGCTGAGACTGCACCGTTGCACTCCAGCCTGGGCAACAAGAGCAAAACTTCGTCTCAAGAAAAAAACAATTGAGCCGAGTTAGGAAGAATCATCTTGAATCAATTAACAACATATTGAGGGGCAGTGTGGTGTAGCAGTTTAGTGGCTTTAAACTCAGCTTTGGTTTATATACCAGCTTTCACCTTTGCAAAATGCCGTATGTACAAGGTAATTCACAGCAGCATTGTTTACAAAAAAAATGACTGGAAATATACTAAAAGTTTATCACTAGGGAACTAATTAAATAAATTATGGGCATAACCATGTGGAAAGTTATCCAAATGGAAAAGCAAGATATAGAGCCGGGTATAAATTATGTTACCCTTTGTAAAAAAATAAAAAGGGTAATTTTTTTTTTTTTTTTTGAGACAGGGTCTTGCTCAGTTGCCCAAGGTGGATTGCAGTGGCATGATCACAGCTCAATGCAATCGCTGCTTCCTGGGCTCAAGCAATCCTCCCCCGTCAGCCTCCCAAGTAATTGAGACTACCGACACATACCATCACGCCCAGCCAATTTCTTTTATATTTAGTATAGATACAGTCTCATTATGTTGCTCAAGCTGGTCTCAAACTCCTGAGCTCAAGTGATCCTCACACTTTGACCTCCCAATGTGTGGAAATACTTATTTCATAGCTGCTTGTTTAGGAAGTAAACTATCTCGGGAAGAATATTGAAGAAGCCAGCAATGCCAGTTGCAGTGGCTCACACCCATAATCCCAGCACTTTGGGAGGCTGATGTGGGCAGAACACTTGAGGCCTGGGGTTCAAGGTCAGCCTGACCAACAAGTTGAAACCCTGTCTCTAATAAAAATACAAAAATTAGCCAGGTGTGGTGGCACGTGCCTGTAATCCCAGCTACTTGGGAGGCTGAAGCAAGAGAATAGCTTGAATCTGGGAGACGGAGGCTGCAGTGAGCCGAGATAGTGCCATTGCACTCCAGCCTGGTGACACTAAAAAAAAAAAAAAATTAATAATAATACAAAGAAAATATGTGAGTGTCCAGTAGCACATGAAAAGATGGTCAACATCATTAGTGTTCAAGGAAATGCAAACTAAAAACTGAATGACATACCACTACACACCCACTGGAATGGCACAATTTTTTTTAAATAGTGAGGATGTGGAGCACCAAAACCTCATACACTTATTGGTTATAAGTAACACTTAAAAGTTTTTTTTTTTTTTTTTTGAGACGGAGTTTTGCTCTTGTTGCCCAGGCTGGAGTGCAATGGCACCATCTCGGCTCACCGCAACTTCCACCTCCCGGGTTCAAGCAATTCTCCTACCTCAGGCTCCCAAGTAGCTGAGATTACAGGTGCGTGCCACCATGCCTGGCTAATTTTTTGTCTTTTTAGTAGAGATGGGGTTTCATCATGTTAGCCAGGATGGTCTCGATCTTCTGACCTCGTGATCCGCTCGCCTCAGCCTCTCAGAGTGCTAGGATTACAGGTGTGAGCCACCTCGGCCGTCCTAACTTAAAAGTATTTTAAGAAGGCTGGGTGCGGTGGCCTCTTACCTATACTCCTGACTCACAAGGTCAGAAGTTCAAGACCAGCCTGACCAATATGGTGAAACCCCGTCTCTACTAAAAATATGAACATTAGCTGGGCGTGTTGGCATGGGCCAGTAGTCCCAGCTACTCAGGAGGCTGAGGCAGGAGACTTGCTTGAACCTGGGAGAGGAAGGTTGCAGTGAGCCAAGATTGCACCACTGCATTCCAGCCTGGGCGACAAAGCAAAACTCCATCTCAAAAAAAAAAAAGAAATTTTTTTTTTTTTTTTGAGATGGAGTTTCGATCTTGTTACCCAGGCTGGAGTGCAATGGCACAATCTTGGCTCACCGCAACCTCCGCCTCCTGGGTTCAAGCAATTCTCCTGCCTCAGCCTCCTGAGTAGCTGGGACTACAGGCACGTGCCACCATGCCCGGCTAATTTTTGTATTTTTAGTAGAGACGGGGTTTCACCATGTTGACCAGGATGGTCTTGATCTCTTGAC
>PVKV010028316.1:0-25157 GCA_004027835.1 Alouatta palliata | reverse complement strand
TTTTTTTTTTTTTTTTTTTTTTTGAGACATAGTTTAGCTCTTGTCGCCCAGGCTGGAGTGCAGTGGCATGATCTCAGCTCACTGCAGCCTCCACCTCTCGGGTTCAAGTGATTCTCCTGCCTCAGCCTCCCGAGTAGCTGGGATTACAGGCATGTGCCAACACGCCCAGCTAATTTTGTATTTTTAGTAGAGACAGGGGTTTCTCCTTGTTGGTCAGGCTGGTCTTGAACCTCAGGTGATCCACCCCTCTCGGACTCCCAAATGCTGGGATTACAGGCGTGAGCGACCATGCCCAGGCAGGAACTTCTTGTTCTGCTTTCACCCCCTTCTCACTACTATGCCTGACTAGTCTCTTAAAATAATTTTTAAAAGGCTAGGTGTGGTGGCTCACACCTGTAATCCCAGCACTTTGGGAGGCTGAGTCAGGTGGATCACCTGAGGTCAGGGGTTCGAAACCAGCCTGGCCAACATGGTGAAATCCTATCTCTACTAAAAATACAAAAATTAGCTGGGCGTGGTGGTGGGTGTCGTAATCCCAGCTACTCGGGAGGCTGCGGCAGGAGAATCCCTTGAACCTAGGAGGTGGAGGTTGTGGTGAGCCATGATTGTGCCATCGCACTCCAGCTTGGGTGACAAGAGTGAAACTCTCAAAAAGAAAAAAAAAAAGAGTTCATGAAAGTCTTCATTTTATACAAAAGCTGGTCAGTTCGTGTAGCATAAGGGGCCCTTTAATATGTTTAGCAAATAAACGAAGGAAAGACAGAATGTTTGAGACCGCACAACCAAGATAAAAAAATGTGAGAGTCGAGGTAAAAAACAGAGAGAGGAAAATGAACTGCAAGCCAGGTTAAGCAGGGTATGTGAGTCTGAGAAGTGTGAGGAGGTTGGAGGGTAGGAAGATTGGGAGGAAATTGGGCAGAGTGGGTGGAGAAAGTGCAGTGTGCACCTAAGAAGAGGAAAGAAAGATTAATTTCTGATGCTGGACTCCAAGGAGACTGGAGACAAGGCGCAAAGGTAAACGAAAAGACAAGGAGTGGGCTGGGCGCGGTGGCTGACGCCTGGAATCCTGCACTTTAGGAGGCGGGAGCGGCGGATTGCTTGAGCTCAGGGGTTGGAGACCAGCCTGAGCAACACGGTGAAACCCCTTCTCTGTTAAAAGTCCAAAAACGTTAGCCGGGCGTGGTGGTGCGCACCTGTGGTCCCAGCTCCTGCGGACGCTGAGGGGGGTTGATCGCTTGAGCCGCGAGGTGGAGGCTGCAGTGAGCCGAGATCGCATCTCTGCACTCCAGCCTGGGTGACACACTGGGACCCACCTCTCAAACGAACAACAAAAAGGACAAGGACTGAAATAGGAAGACCCAATGCAGGAAAGGCAGGAAGGGGAGATGACCAAAGATGACAGGGGAAGGGAGCAGAGCATGGAAGGGGTGCCAGGAGGAAGGAGGGAGCAGTGCTTTGGGGAGAGAGAGCAGGACTGCAGGGTGAGGGCCCACGGATGACCAGCTTAGAGAGCCACGTTAGAGAGGACAGAACAGTTAGGGCGTGAAAGAGTGCACAGCAATAGGCAGTCCGCGCCCAGGCCCGGGAGGGAAAGAGAAACGGGCGAGTGGCTGGGGGAGGGGTGGGAAAGGTGGAAGATAGGTCTGAAAAGACTCCAAGGGAGGGGACGATGGGTGTGGTCAAGACGCTGACCTAGACCTCACCCTGCTCCCCACCCTCGGCCGCTTCGGTCCCAGTGGTTTCTTCCTCCTGTTAGGAGCCTTGACGCCGGAGGGGATAGTGGTAGGTGGGGAGGTTGAGTGTAGAGGGTTCAGGCTGGGAGTCATGTCGGGTTGGAATGGGGGCTGTTGGGGAGCCACGCTCAAAAGCCGGATTTCGGTAGGGGGGCAGAGTCAGAGAATCGGAACGGTGAAGGGGATACTGAAGGGGGCGACTTTCAGGGATCGAGACAGAGCCCCCGCAGGTGGGATCGACCAGGGGAGACAGGAAAAAAAAAAAAAAAAGGAGGGCAGCCGGTGGAGGCGAAAGCAGGGCAGGGCAGAGAGTACTCTGGACAGAACCTGGACGCGGGGCACCCCGCAGCGTCCCAGACGCACCTGTTGGGAAGAAAGGAAGGGGCATCCCGGTGTTCGAGGGAAATCCAGTCCGGAGGGGCTGACTCTAACTCTTGGGATTCGGAGACACCAACTCCTCCCTAGAGGCGGCCAAAACCTGGCAAGTGACGGGGGCGTGACCCTGGTGCTCAGGTTTCTTCCTCCTCACCTGGGCAAGGAGGGGTGGGGGCCGCGACTTCCGGTTCAGGTGAGTGTCCCTTCGGTGACGTCAGGTCACCCTCGGCCGCCCCTCCGGTCTCGCCTCCCCCTGCCGCGCTCCCGGTGCCCTCAGGCCGCGCCCCCGACGCCCTACATATACTCAGGTACGCCCCACCTGTCCGCCTGCACCTGCCGGCTCACCTCCGATCCGCCTCTGCGGCGCAGCGCAACCTCGGCGGACAGCTCAGGAAACTTTGGGACTTGCCGGAGCCCAGACCCGCGCCCAGACGGTCCCTCCACCTTTTGTTTGGCTAGGGTCGCCGAGAGCGCCGGAGGGAACCGCCTGGCCTTCGGGGACCGCTTTTGTCTGGAACCACCTCCCGGCGTAGCCTGTTCCCTCTGCCGCGAGGCCATCGCGTCACTGGAGGGGTTGATTTGTGTGTCTTCGGTGACAAGATTTGCATTCACCTGGCCCAAACTCTTTTGTCTTTTTGGGTGACTTGAAAACTGCACCTCAAGTTTTCTTTTGTGGGGCTGCCCCCCAAGTGTCGTCTGTTTCACTGTAGGGCCTCCCGCCCGGCGCCCCCAGTGTTTTCTGAGGGCGGAAATGGCCAACTCGGGCCTGCAGCTGCTTGGCTTCTCTATGGCTCTGCTGGGCTGGGTGGGTCTGGTGGCCTGCACCGCCATCCCGCAGTGGCAGATGAGCTCGTATGCGGGCGACAACATCATCACGGCCCAGGCCATGTACAAGGGGCTGTGGATGGACTGCGTCACGCAGAGCACTGGGATGATGAGCTGCAAAATGTACGACTCGGTGCTCTCCTTGTCCGGTAAGGCCGCGGGACCGACGGGGCGGACGCGCCCCGGACCCAGGTGGCGGGGGTGGCGCTCGTGGCAGGGCCAAGACCCCACGGCTGGGCGCCCTGGGTTGCGGGGGAGCTGCGGGACGAGGAAGTAGTCGGGTGGGGGCGGAGGGGCTGGGCGGAAGCGGGCCGGGGTTCTGGCTGCACGTGGGCGCGCACTCGGCCGCCCGCGGTCCTCTTCCGCCCCCACCCCAGCCTCCTACCCCGCGCGGAGCATTGGTGCTTAGGCCGGGGCCGTCCCCTCCCCGATCCCTGGGCAGTCTGTCGCCTCCATCATCTCCCGCCCTTTACTCAAAAACTGGCGTGGGGCGGGGGGCGCGGGGCGGGGGGCGCGGGGCGCGCCGAGGGCCAAAGGGCGGTGCGGCTGTTCCGAGTGGGCTGCCGCCTGCGGCCTCTAATCTTATCGGCCGATTAGCCGAAGCCACAAACCCGGTGGCCTCGATAGCGGGCTCAGAGCGAGGTCGCCGGCCGGCTTGTGCGCTGCGCGGGGCTCGGGCCATCGTCTCCGTTTCTCTTCGCTGCCCCCTTTCACCCTTCCCCCTATCCAGGGCAGTTTCACCGAAACCCTGGTGCCCCGGGCGGATCCTGGAGCCGAGAGGGCGGGGCGGGAGCAGGAAGGCCGCGCTGTCGGGAGGGGCGGGGACCTGCCTGCTGAGCCCGGGCCTTGGACACCTGGGGCCCCAGGCCTTCGGCAGAGGCTGGCGCCGGCCAGTTGAGGTCCAGGGGTTACTGGGCGCGGCCAGCGGCACGAAGGCTGGAGCTGCCTGAGGGCCACCCGCATTTCCAGCAATGACAGCGCCCCTTCCCCTCGCCCGCAGCGGCCATGCAGGCCACTCGAGCCCTAATGGTGGTCTCCCTGGTGCTGGGCTTCCTGGCCATGTTTGTGGCCACGATGGGCATGAAGTGCACGCGCTGTGGGGGAGACGACAAAGTGAAGAAGGCCCGTATAGCCATGGGTGGAGGCATAACTTTCATCGTGGCAGGTGAGCCCCAGGATTCTCTCCCTTCTGGGAGGCGAAAGGCTGGGCAAGGTGCTGGTTTAGGGCCTCACCATACCGAAACCCTCATTCTCTCTCCAGGTCTTGCCGCCTTGGTAGCTTGCTCCTGGTATGGCCATCAGATTGTCACAGACTTTTATAACGCTTTGACTCCTACCAACATTAAGTAAGTCTGGGAGCCCTCCCTCCTAAGGGGACAGGTCTGGGGTCCTGGGATAGTGAGGGCAGAGGCAGGCCAGGGTTTCTAACCCCCCTACCCCACTCCCTTCTCTTCACAGGTATGAGTTTGGCCCTGCCATCTTTATTGGCTGGGCAGGGTCCGCCCTGGTCATCTTGGGAGGTGCATTGCTCTCCTGTTCCTGCCCTAGGAAGGAGAGCAAGACTGGGTACCATGCACCCCGCTCTTACCCTAAGCCCAACTCTGCCAAGGAGTACGTGTGACCCGGAATCTCCTCCTATGACCTGTGACCTCCTAGCCCCAACCTGACAGGCTATGGGTGTCTGGATGCCCTAAAGGGCCTGGGGCTGGGGTCAGCCTGTGGGCAGGGTACAGGACAAAGGCCTCCTGGTCACTGCTGACACTCCATGTATACTCCTCTGGGGGTGGGGGGGATTGGTAGGAGAGACAAAGAGGGAGAGTGTGCTTTTTGTACAGTAATAAAAAATACGTTTTGGGAAGTAGGATTTTTTTTCCTTCAGGGTCTCTCCTTTCCTCCCGGCTGGATCCTTGCAGGGAGCTTGGAACCTTAAGTACACTTCAGTTCAGAAAACACAAGAGAGCGCCCCAGTGGCCTGCATGGCCATTCCTGGACCCCATTGACAACTGACTAAAAGAGGCAGGTGCTTGTATCTCAACATCCATTCCCACCCCCCCTCTTATTTAAATAGCTGCCAATGTGTTTCTTTTTTAATAAAAAAAAATATTTTATTAGGCATGGGGGTGTTCTACTCTCTCATGTTACCCCGTGTCTTCATCCTACCTTCAGTCCTGATGAGACACTGCTTCCTGGCTCATGGGGTGGGGCTCCATTGACAAGGGGAACCAAAGTGGGGCAGGGATAAGGTAAGGCCAACACAAACAACAGAGATGGTTCTGGGCCCAAAGTCTTCCCGTGCCCCCTCCAATTACAGTCTAATCAAATTTGGCCAGTCAGATATCTAGGTCATCATCTGGGTCTTCTTGGTCCAGGTCATCATAAGCATCTGGCTCATAGAAGATATGGCTGGTAGCCTGGCTTGCCCTAGGCCGCAGTAGAGCCTCCTGTCTGAGAAGGGAAGATTTGGTGCTGGTAAGGGTGGCTAACAGGTCCGGTCTGAATACTTTCTTCCAGGTGACTGACTCTCACTCAGGCAACCTCTCTTAGGCCTCCATGTCATTTTCTTGGTCCAAGTCCCTTTCTCTGACCCCCAGGTTAGAGCTGAAACACCACTTGATACTGGGATAGATATACTAGTACTGCTACTGCTCTCCTAATAAGTTCCTAGCAGCTTGAGGGCAAGAATCTTGTAGTCTTGCTTCATCCACCCACATACTGGGCACAGAACAGCAGGCATGTACTAAGCCCTTGTTAACCAGCCTTTGCCACGCCCATATAGCTTTCTGTCCTAGCACCGTTGCCTAGGGATAGGGCCACTTCCCAAGGGTCTGGTCTGACTCAGCCCAGGCCCAGGGTGCTCTGGGGACAATTGGAGCTGTGATCCAAGGACCTAAGGGAGAGGTAAGAGACGTAAAGGCCCTCTGCCATTGTACGGGGTATATATGGTGGATAAAGAACTTGGACTTGTCTCTGGACTTCAGCCCCTATAAAGTCTGAGGTTAATCAATAACCTGCTGTCGCCCCACCTCTCTGCAGCACAGATGCTGGGCTCTATGTATGGATCCACGTACCCAGGTCCCAACCTTACTTTTCAGAGCTGAACTGGAAGGGCAGGGTCAGGCTATCTCTGGCTTCTCTCTCTTTCTTGGACAGGTGAAGGTTAAAGGTCAAATGAGCTGTGGGATCCACCTGCAGGTACAAAGGATGCTGCCACTCTGCCCCATCCCCAGAATCCCTGACCCCACCCCCAACCTCTGCAGCTTTTATTCTCTCCCCTTTTACCAGACCATAAACTACTATAGAACAAGAACTTCCTTGTTCTGGCCCTGGCATTCTTAGATACCGGAGGTATATGAGGATCTGAGTGGGGCTGGGACTCTATGGAGGGCCCCTCTTGGAGATCCAGGCTGAAGTCTGGAAGGATGGAGAACCACTGAGTCTGGAGAGAAGAAAGAAAAGAATTTTTTTCATCTTATTGAAGAAACTAGAGAGGATCTAGGACTTTACATCCTCAGCCCCTAATCACCTATTTAACTGACTGCTTTCAGCCCATGCCCTCAACTTTTTCTTTACTTTTTTTTTTTTTTTGAGACAGGGTCTGGCTCTGTGGCCCAGGCTGGAGTGCAATGGCACCATCTTGGCTCACTGCAACCTCTGGTCTCCCAGGTTCCAGTGATTCTCCTCCCTCAGCCTCCTGAGTAGCTGACATTATAGGCACGTGCTACCGCACCCAGCTAACTTTTGTATTTTTAGTAGGAATGGGGTTTTGCTATGTTGGCCAGGCTGGTCTCGAACTCTTGACCTCAGGTGATCTGCCCACCTCGGCCTCCAAAGTGCTGGGATTACAGGTGTGAGCCACCGTGCCCAGCCTCTATTTTCTTTTCTTTTTTTTTTTGAGACGGAGTTTTGCTCTTGTTACCCAGGCTGGAGTGCAATGGCGTGATCTCGGCTCACCGCAACCTCCGCCTCCTGGGTTCAAGCAATTCTCCTGCCTCAGCCTCCCGAGTAGCTGGGACTACTGGCACGTGCCACCATGCCCAGCTCATTTTTGTATTTTTAGTAGAGACGGGGTTTCACCATGTTGACCAGGATGGTCTCGATCTCTTGACCTTGTGATCCACCCGCCTCGGCCTCCCAAAGTGCTGGGATTACAGGCCTGAGCCACCGCGCCCGGCCGCTATTTTATTTTCAAAAGTGAAAGCAAGTTTATTAAGGAAGTAAAGGAATAAAAGAATGGCTACTCCTTAGGCAGAGCAGCCCCACATACTCTTTTTTTGAGATGGAGTCTCACTCTGTCACCCAAGCTGGAGAGCAGTGGCGTGATCTTGGCTAATCTCCACTTCCGCCTCCCAGGTTCAAGTGATTCTCCCACCTCAGCCTCCCGAGTATCTGGGACTATAGGCACCCACCACTGTGATCGGCTAATTTTTGTATTTTTAGTAGAGATGGGATTTTGTCATGTTGGCGAGGTTGGTCTTGAACTCCTGACCTCAGGTGATCTGCCTGCCTTGGCCCCCCAAAGTGCTGGGATTACAGACATGAGTCACCGCACCTGGCAAAACAGTCTTCTTATACCCCTTTGTTGAGGCTGGGAATGGGGTCAGACTTAACAAATCACTGGAACCTGGGAGACCAGGGGTTGCAGTGAGCCGAGATTGTGCCATTGCACTCCAGCCTGGGCCACAGAGCCAGACCCTGTCTCAAAAAAAAAAAAAAAAAAAAAAACCCTGCCTGATCTGGCTTTCCAGCCTGAAAAATGGTGATAACAAAACAATCTACCTTATACCATAGCTGTGAAAATTCAATGAGGTAAGTGATAGAAAACACAGAGAAATACCCAATCAGCATTTTTTACAAAATGTCTCCTTGAGGGCTGGGTGCAGTGGCTCATGCCTATAATCCCAGCACTCTGGGAGGCTGAGGTGGGAGGATCACTTGAGCCCAGGAGTTTGAGACTAGCCTGGGCAACACAGTGAAATTCCATCTCTAAAAAAATTTGTTTTTAAAGTCTCCTTGAAACATCAGCTTTTTCATTGTTCCTCCCATCATGCCACCCCTTTCTCTGCCCCCGATTTCTAGTCCTTTCCTGTTGGTTCTTCTGACCTGATCAGTTGGGCGCTGTCGGGGCCTCCGACACAAGATTCGGGCCGAAGTCTGGCCCATTGTACCGCCCAGGGTCACCTCAGTCTGAGCAAGGCTGCTGAGAGCTCCCATGGGGCCTGGTCCATGAAGCTCTTCATGTAGCAAGCCTAGCACATGCACCTTCCCCACTGGGGAGCCGTCACCTAGAGAAGGACAAGAGACATAGGATAGTAGGGAGCATTCAGATTGGTGGCCTGGGATAAACTGTGGAGAGAAAAGGACAGAGGCCCACATTCCATCACAGTGCTGCCAAAATCCTGACTTCCCTTGGCCAATCTCACTGTGGTGCTCTGAACCTTCTCCAGCCCACACCTTAATATACTCTATTATCCCAATGTAAACCTGATCAAGACACCACTCTAACTCCAATCCTTTAGCAGCTCCTCAGCCTTCAGATGGAATGTACTCTTTCAGCAGGTGGTGTCCACTAACTTTCCAGCCTCATCTCTTACACGTGGAAATACTTATAGTTTCTGGAACTTCCCAAGATCTCAGTCAGTGCCTTCAACTTTCTCCCTCCCCTTTTCGGAGCATTTAGAGTGTGTCAGGCACTATGCTAAATGCTTTAACACAATGTCTGGATCCTTACTAAGTGAAGCTATGAGAGATCAACTAACTTAATACAAAGCTGGGCGTCTGCCTCCTAAGTCCACTCGAGTACCCACAGTGCATTTTTAGGTCAAACCATACAAAATTGATGATATTTGACAATTTTTTTTGACATGAAGTCTTTCATCTCACTGCAGTGCAGTGGCACTATCTCGGCTCACTGCAACCCCTGCCTCCCGGGTTCAAGTGATTCTCCTGCCTCAGCCTCCTGAGTAGCTGGGATTACAGGTGTGCGCCACCACCCCTGGCTATTTTTTAGTATTTTTAGTAGAGACGGGGGTTTCACCATGTTGGGCAGACCGGTCTCCAACTCCTGACCTCAGGTGATCCATCCGCCTTGACCTCCCCAAGTGCCAGGATTACAGGCATGAGTCACTGCCCCCAGCCAATGTTTGACAATCTGTGACCTAAGAAATGGAAGTTTAGGGTGCAAGTGCAGGTGTCGCTGCCTCAGGCAGCTCCCAGGCTCCTCGCCTGTGTACTGCCAAAAAAAAAAAAAAGGCAATATAGTGGTTCATCCTAACGCTTCCCCTGTATCTTCCCCCATATACCGAGGAAAATGAAGGAATGAGAAATCAAGCAACTTAATACAAAGCTGGGCATCCGACTCCTAAGTCCATTCGAGTACCCACAGTGCCCTTGAGAGCTAGTCCCAGTGCCCCTGCCCGGCAAAATTTGCCTAGCTGACTTCCTGCTCTTCAAAAATACCCTTCTTTATGGTACCTTGTGCATGTCCTATATCACTGTGGCCTTTATCAAACCATCTTGTTTACTTATCTCCATCTTTTATGGGACTTTGAGCTCCTGGAAGGCAAGGTCCCAGCTACAGTTAGTCTTTAATTTACCATTATCTAGAATTGTACCTGACACACTGTATGCATTTACTATTTGTTAAATGAATAAATGAGTGAAGGAAACAAATAAGTAAAAAAAAGAACTTGGAGGGAAAAAAAGCAAACGGTAGATGGCATTACAGAGAAGTAAAAAAACATACAAAAAGGTCAAAAAGATGAAAAAAGGTCTGACTCAAAAATCCAGATGTTTCTTCTAGGGTAGAAAGGAAAAGGGGCACCCTCCTTGGCAGAGGAACATGTATGAGGGGAAACAATGAAGGAGCGGTCTCACCAGGAGGACAAGGGTCCTGATGGCTCACTGCATGCAGGGTCTGGCAGAGTGTGGCACACGGAAGATGAAGCAACAGCCAGCTGAGGGAATCGAGAGCAATGGTGACAGGACCAAGATCTGTCCTCTTGCACATGGCTCTCAAGGCTCCCAGTGGTCCCCCAGGAGGGGCCTCCCCAGTTTTTGACCAGTTGAGAGGGTCTCTGAAGAAGTCATGGTAAACCAGCCTGCAAAGGGAAAACAGGAGACAGCATAATTTTGTCCCGTCCCCCCAGAGGATCAGAAATTTCATCCTCTGATCTTCGTGGCTCTGTTTTCTCAATTTTCATGAACATCCTTAATATTAGTGAAAGGTAATTACTGAAACAATATAGTGACTGAGAGCACAGATTTTGGTGTCTGACAGCTTGAGCTCCAAGCTTGGCTTTGCTACTTGGCCAAAGTCAGCTAACTGATAAGTTACTTTTTAAGACTCAGTTGTTTCATTGGTAAAATGGAGATGCCAAACTCAAGGCATTCAGCACAGTGCTTGACACATACTATATACTTGATAAATGCTAATTATCACCATTATCAAGTATATCCTGAGGGGGCACCTAATTTTTTTTTTTTGAGATGGAGTTTCTCTCTTGTTGCCCAGGCTGGAGTGCAATGGAGCAATCTTGGCTCACAGCAACCTCTGCCTCCCAGGTTCACTTGATTCCCCTGCCTCAGCCCCTCAAAGCAGATGGGATTACAGGCATGAGCCATCACACCCAGGTAATTTTTGCATATTTAGTAGAGATGGAGTTTCTCCACATTGGTCAGTCTGGTCTCGAACTCCTGACCTCAGGTGATCCACCCGCCTCGTCCTCCCAAAGTGCTGGGTTTACAGGCATGAGCCACCGTGCCCGGCCCTAATTTATCACTATGGCTAAATAAAGAGAAAGCAGAGGACATGAGACTTGGTTCCTGCCTGTATAACAGCTTAAAGAAAGTCAAGAATTAAGTCATGGAATATCAACCACAAAATAAAATAAAATAAAATAAAATAAAATAAAATAAAATAAATAACTGCTCAGGAAAGGGAGACTCGGCATAGGCTAGAAATCCTGGGAAAGCTTTGTGGTAGCAGAACTTTTTTCCCAGATCCCTCTTTTCTATTTTCTGGTTTTCTTGTGGAACGCCAACTTAACATACACCACCAGCTCTATCACAACAATGGCTGATACAAAATTAGGAGCTCAACAATAGATGTAAACTACTATTATTATCCACTGAGTTGCCCCGACTAGGAAGTAAAAAGCACCCTACTAATGGTTCTTAATGTCACCTGATCAGGCATGGGGCTGGTTTTAGGTATTTCCTTATCTCTATACTTTCTTCTCCCCCACATTAGTCAATAAATCCTGGATATTCTACCCACTAAAGTCCTTTACATTTGTTCTAAACTTTCCATCCCTACTGCCAATTCCTTAAGCCAGGCCTCTATTACTTCCTACCATTATTCCCTAAAATTCATTAGGGAGGTATGTCTTATTCACTGCTGTCTCCAGTATCTTGCATAGCACGTAGTTTACGGTTGGTGCTCAGTACACATGTACCTTAATGAGCCAACCTGGTTTAATTACTACAATAGCCTAACCACAAGTTCTCCCAGTCTCCAGGCTATTTCTCTCTCAACTTCTATGATCTTTGCTTTGGATTCCCCAAATACTCATCACTACTCTTACTAATTCTTGTGTCTTTAAAGACCCATATCCATTTCGTAAATGAGTATTTAAGAAACTGCCACTACATACCAGGTTCTGCGCTTGTTGTAAACAAATTTCCTTAGCAACGGAGGTCGGAAATCTAATCAAATCTCTTCCAACCTGTACTTACCGATTGTTGGTATCAGAGTCAAAACCTTCACGAAACTCTTCCTCGCTTACTTCACAGCCCAAGATATGCACTTGCTCCCCACTAAGGTAGAGATGAGGGGGGATTGTCAGAGTGGGCACAGGCTCCCTATCCAGGGTAAGCCGAGGAAGACACCATGGAATACTCACCATAGTGCAGATTTCTTGACAAGTGCCTTCAAGAGACTGCGCCCCTCCCACTCCACGGAATCTGCAAAGCGAGGGACGGATAAAGTGTGAGAGCGACGGATGGAGAGCCCGTCGCGATCTCCACACTTAGCCTGTGAGCCATGGCCCTTCCTCCCCACTTCCGTCCCCTCAGCCAGGCCCGGAACCCCCCAGTGCCTCTGGCTCTCACCCCGAAGCAGCACCAGGCCGCCCAGAGCCAACAGCGAGTCCAACATCTCCAACTCGCGTCAGAGCCCTGCTCTGGCGCCCTCTGATAGCGTCATAACCCACTGCCCCACCCCTGGGGTGAAAGGGGCGGGGCACTCAGGCGTCCTCCCACCGTTAAGACCTAACATAGAGTGAGAGGTGATTCTGTTCAGTATTCCCAGGGGGCGCCCCTCCCCGAGCCCTGGCTCACAGTCGTAGGTACAACGACCCCGTCTACATTTTCACTGTGACCGGGGCGGGAAGAGTAGTTAGGGCAGTTGTCAGTGGGAGGAGGAGCCACAAGCCCCCGCAAGGGTCCTAACCGCGGGGCCAAGTGATGTCACTCCGCCCCGCCCACGCAGTTTGAGGCGGGACCCGCTTTGCCTCAGGCCCCGCCCCGTGGACACCTTCCGCGCGTGCGCAATACTGCAGCCTCGTTCGGAATGCTCCTGGCCTTCCTTATACCTACCCCCACTGAGGAACTTAGTCCTGGTGAAGCGAATACACGTCACCACCGGAAGTAGTGTCAAAGGGGAAGAGGAGGGGGAAGACAGGAGGAGGGAGTCCTTTGGGCGGTAAAATGGCGCCTGTCAGAGTGGGAAACCCAGCTGCAGAGGCTGCAGCCCCGCTCCCCAGCGGCTAAAGGACCCCCGAGCTCGGGGAGGGGGAGGCCGCTCCGGCCCAGCGCTCCGCGCCCTTCGGCTCCCCCTCCCCCTCCTTCCCTGCTCCTCCGCCCTGCAGGCCCGTTCTCCGTTGCGGCCCTTAGCGCGCCGCTGCCCCCGCCCGCTCCGTTCCTGCGGGTAGCCCCCTAGCGCGCCTGCGCAGCGGGCCACTCTCCGCTTTTCCCCCTTCCCCTCCCCCTCCCTTTTCCTTGGCCCCCTCCCCCATTTCCCCCTCCCCCAATTATCCTTTCCCTTCTCTTCTGGTCTCGGAGGACCCCATCGTAGCCCGCCTTGTCTCGTCCGGCAACCTCCCCGAAGCCGTCGGTGCCACTCCCAGCCCATGTGGGCCCCCGCGGGCTGCCCACGCCTGTCCCCCAGCTCCGGATTCCGCTGGGCTTTGCCCTAGCCCGGGGTGGCTTTCTGAGCCGCCCGCTCCGTGCCCTTCTCTGCAGCCTCTCCTGCCACTCGGGGCCCCCGTTTCCCCTCCCGGCGGCGGGGGGCTGCCCCCGGGGGGCTGGCGGAGCTGGGCCGCGGGGGCCCCGGGGCCGGCGGTGCCGGGGTCATCGGGATGATGCGGACGCAGTGTCTGCTGGGGCTGCGCACGTTCGTGGCCTTCGCTGCCAAGCTCTGGAGCTTCTTCATTTACCTTTTGCGGAGGCAGATCCGCACGGTGAGCCAGGGTGGGCGCTGGCGGTGTTGGGGACCTGTGTCCGCGGTGCTCACGGGTTTTCGGTGTGTCAGGCCTCTGTTTGGGCCTAGGAAGGGAGTCCTGGCGGGGGCTTTTCTCGCCAGAGAATTAGGGAAGCCTAAGCAGGGCTTGGGCTGGGGAGGAGGGAGACCCTTGTAATAGAACCAAGACCTTGGGGGTTTTGATGGGGCTACATGGGACAGAATTTGGCAACTCTTGGGGGCTAAGGTGGTGGGTGGGGCGCTCTTTAAGAAAGCGGGAGTTGTTGCTAAAGAAACCAAGAGGCGCGGAACACCTGTTTGATGGCAGCCAGATCTGTTGATGTGGGCTTGTGAAAGACCCTATTTGGAACCTCGGTGTGTGTTTGGTCCCATAACAAGGCAGAGACCGACTTGTGTGTCAAGGGTGGAGGTGGATGTGAGTGCATATGTTACAAACAGGGACTGGAACTTGAGAAAACCCTGGGTGTGAAGGAGAAACCCCTGCGGTTCCCATTAAGAGAACTCCAAAAAGGCTGTGAAAATGTATTTCATAGTGTGAGTATTGGTATCTTGATTTGAGGACTAAAGCAGATGCTTTAATAATGGGCCTCTTTAATTGTGGGAGGGAGTTCAGGGTGGGTGCTGTGCCCACCATTAAAGTCTGGGTGTCCCTATCAGAGGGCAGCGTTGGTCAGTTGTAGGGCTTGAATCTGAGGGCATGTTTGCTTCTCCAGGAGACTCTAGCATTCTGAGGGACGCTGTCTGGATGTACCCAAACATCTCTGGGTTCCTTTCCCCTTAGCTTTCCTCCAAGGTCAGAGTTCCTTCAGCTAACAGCACCTAATGAATGTGTTCTTGTGGTCTCATCACCACCAGGGAGAATCCTCGGAAGGATCTGGGAGAATTTAGTAAGCAGGGTCAGAGGTTCTGGGTCTGTACTTTGGTCTGTACTCCTTAGCACACCTCAATACAGTTTGAAAGAATAAAACTGGGTTGGGGTGACCTGGGGTCCAGGAAATTTCCAGAAAGCCCTGAGTAGTAGTGGTGGTTGACTTAACTGATTTGGGAGAATGGATCTGGCCTTGGGTTCATTCTCTCCTTTACCAGTCTACTTCCACGTCCTGATTTAGGGTGCGAACAGTTCAGGATGGTTGTGGCTCTAGGCAGCAGCGCTATTCCCCTGAGACAAGAGCTAGGAGCCAAGAAAAATTTAGGGTCATAACTGCTGAGATCTGTGTGGGCCTAGCTCCTGGGGTTTTCTTTTCTTTTCTGAGACGGAGTCTCACTCTTTCACCCAGGCTGGAGTGCAGTGGCATGATCTTGGCTCACTACAACCTCCACCTCTTGGGTTCAAGCGAGTCTCTTGCTTCAGCCCCCTAAGTAGCTGGGATTACAGGTGCCCACCACCACACCTGGCTAATTTTTTATATTTTTAGTAGAGATGGGGTTTCACCATGTTGGCCAGGCTGGTCTAGAACTCCTCACCTCAAGTGATCTGCCTGCCACTGTCCCTGGCCTCCTGGGGTTTTCTTTATGGGTTGACTACTGCTTCTCTGTGTGACCTTCTCGCTCTAACACATCAGTTTTCTGGGCACATGGAGTGGTGCTTCAGCTCATCCACAGGTTAGTTATTTCCAGAATTCCTCTCTTTTGGGCAGCACTGACCCCACAGCCTTTTGTCCTCCCCTCCCATCCAATCTGGTTTCTTTCCCCACCCCCTTTCTGGCAGATGCTTGGAGCATTCCCTGCGTGCCCAGCATATGCAACCCGAGATAGCAAGGCTGGACACCCGAGCTGTTTCAGACCTCATCATGGCCCAGGGAGAAAAGAAGGGCAGATCTTGACTGGCGGGGAACCCTTTGGTTTACAAAGGAGAGCCTGGTTCTTGTGTGGCTTGGGGCCTAGGGATGCACTGAGGAGGGTTTCTGCCTTTGAGGAAAAGTCTGGAGGAGGGAATTGCCAGGCTTTGCATGGGGTGAGTTATGTATTAGGAAATAGGAGTCCCGAGGGAAAGCTTGGAGAAGCAGAGCTGGAATGCTGAGATGGTGACGTCCTTGTCCCTTATTCACCTCTCACTTACAGCCCCGAGTTCACTCTGGCGTCCAAACCCTGCCAGTCAGCCTGGCAGGGGCTATCCAGTGTTCTTTGCCTCACCCTGGGTACCAGGATAAGGAGGCTGTTCAGAGGGCTGAGGTTCTCTAACTTGTGACTTGGCTAGGAGAGACAGAGTGGACAGGTGGCTGGTTAAAATAGGCGTGGTGGCTTCTAGCCAGGGGAACTTAGCTGACCTGACAACCTCTGGATTCCCTCATTCTATATTCCCATTAAAGATCCAGGGATCTCCTCCCCTGACTCGTACTCCCTGTGCACTAGGGAATCTGAGGCTCTCAGTTCCCAATGTGAGATGATGGTAGTTGCTACAAATAATTCTTGGGGTGAAGGTTGTGTGGCGGGGGCGGGGGGGTCGTGTGTTTCTTTGTTCAGCGTAGCAGGGTAATATCATAGTTAGGAGGGCAGGTTTGACCGGGTGCAGTGGCTCATGCCTGTAATCCCAACACTTTGAGAGGCTGAGGCAGGTGGATTGTGAGGTCAGAAGTTCGAGACCAGCCTGGCCAATATGGTGAAACCCTGTCTCTACTAAAAATACAAAAATGAGCTCGGCATGGTGGTGGACACCTGTAGTACCAGTTGCTCGGGAGGCTGAAGCAGGTGAATCACTTGAACCTGGGAGGTGGAGGTTGCAGTGAGCTGAGGTCACACCAATGTACTCCAGCCTGAGCAACAGAGCGAGACTGTCTCAAAAAAAACAAAAAACAAAAAAGAGGGTAGGTTCTGTGGTTGGACTGCATTAGTACAATCCTGATTCTATCACTTCATTGATTCTACTAATATTAACTAACCACCTTTGCTACAGTGTTCTAGGCACTGGGAATACAGTCATGATCTAGATAAAATTATGTTCTCATAGAGTTTTCATTTTAATCAGGGAGAGAAACAACTGAAGATAATCCCTAGCTGTGTAGCCTCGGTTTCTTTACCTTAAAACAGGGATAATAGTAATATCAGGGTTGTTTTGGGAATTAAATGAAATAATCCTAAGTCACATACGCAGTACCTGTGGTAAATTCAATCTGTGCTCCCTGTTACTGTTACTGGGGAAGACTTCCTTGTCAAGGGTTCCAATCCTCTTTTGCTCTATTTCTAGGTAATTCAGTACCAAACTGTTCGATATGATATCCTACCCTTATCTCCTGTGTCCCGGAATCGGCTAGGTAAGTATGTGGTGGGAAGCCTCCTTTAAGGTGAAGTAGGGGGCCAGCTCTGGGCCAGAGGTTGGGCAATATTATTCCTTCTCATTGTGGTTCAGCCCAGGTGAAGAGGAAGATCCTGGTGCTGGATCTGGATGAGACACTTATTCACTCCCACCATGATGGGGTCCTGAGGCCCACAGTCCGGCCTGGAACACCTCCTGACTTCATCCTCAAGGTGTGTGGCAGTGGGGAGTGATGAAATGGTTACATCTGTTACTGTGCCCAGACCTGGACTCCCTTTCCCAGTCCCAGAGTTTCCATCCCCTGGCACCGGTGTCAGCCTGGAGGAGGGGAGCAGGTGGGTGAGGTGTTTTCCAGGCCTGGGTTGTGGTGTTCAGGACTTCCCCCAGCCCATCTTGTTCCTCTATAGGTGGTAATAGACAAACATCCTGTCCGGTTTTTTGTACATAAGAGGCCTCATGTGGATTTCTTCTTGGAAGTGGTGAGTTTGGGGAGCTAAAGGGAGCTCTGTGATGAAGGAATGGTTTTAGGGCTCTGGGAATTCAGAGGATTTGGAGTAAAGGATGAGGAGAAATGGGTAAGAGCAGTTTTTGAGAGGGGAGGCTGTGGGATGTAGTGGCTTTCAGTACTTGGGGTTCATTTGTTGTGCTGATGTAACTCTTCCACAGGCTTCTTCTCTCTTGTTCTTAAATCTCCAAATCTTAAGAGTGTAGGATGCCTAACACTGAGTTTGGAGGTTTGGACTGGGGGTTTAGAATTTCGTGTCCTTGGAGACATCTGATGTTGATGGAGGGCCTGAAGGACTATGCTTTTGCCCTTCTGAAAGATAACCGTATGTCTAAAAGAATGATCACTTTGTATGGCATCATCCTCTCCCCCAATCTATTTCAGGTGAGCCAGTGGTACGAGCTGGTGGTGTTTACAGCAAGCATGGAGATCTATGGCTCTGCTGTGGCAGATAAACTGGACAATAGCAGAAGCATCCTTAAGAGGCGATACTACAGACAGGTAAGCTAGAATCCTGGTCTAAGAGTGTGGCTTGGGAGGGAGGCCACCAGGGAGGAGGGATCTGGGTTTGAGGAAATGATCCTGGAGAGGATGTGGGGGAGGCCCACTACAGAATCCCCTGTCTTCCAGCACTGCACTTTGGAGTTGGGCAGCTACATCAAGGACCTCTCTGTGGTCCACAGTGACCTCTCCAGCATTGTGATCCTGGATAACTCCCCAGGGGCTTACAGGAGCCATCCAGGTATGGGGAAGGGGGTGAGTCTGGCAGGACGAGAACATGGTTCTGAGAAGGTATTTTTGCAGGAGACCGGGGCCTTGGTCCCTGAGAGCTAGGATTCCCTAATTTATCCCTGGTTTGCTATAAGTCCAAATGCAAGTTATTTTCCTGTTTCAAATGAGATATCATATATGTCCATTTCATAAGTCAGATTTCTCATATCATTTTTTTTCTTTTTTAAAATTTATTTATTTTTTGAGATAGGGTCTTACTCTGTTGCCCAGGCTGGAGTGCACTGGTGCGATCTCGGCTCCCTGCAACCTCCACCTCCCGGGTTCAAGCGATACTCCTACCTCAGCCTCTTGAGTAGCTGGGATTACAAGTGCCCACCACCACACCCAGCTAATTTTTTGTATTTTTAAATAGAGACAGGGTTTCACCATGTTGGTCAGGCTGGTCTCAAACTCCTGACCTCGTGATTTGCTCACCTTGGCCTCCCAAAGTGCTGGGATTACAGGCGTGAGCCACCACGCCCGGCCAATTTTTTGATTTTTAGTAGAGATGAGATCTCGTTATGTTGCCTAGGGTGGACTCAAACTCCTGAGCTCAAGTGATCCTGCCATCTTGGCCTCTCAAAGTATTGGGATTACAGGTGTGAGCCACTGTGCCAGGCCAAGTGTGTTTCAAGTGACGCACAATGGCAATAAGTTTGACTAGAAGCATCAGTAAGTATGAGATCTGGTGATTAAAACTTCATTTTAGGCCGGGCGTGGTGGCTTGCGCCTCTTTTCATCAGCACTTTGGGAGGCTGAGGTGGGCGAATCACCTGAGGTCAGGAGTTCCAAACCAGCCTGGCCAACCTGGTGAAATCCCATCGCTACTAAAAATACAAAAATTAGCCAGGTGTGGTGGCAGGCACCTGTAATCCCAGCTACTTGGGAGACTGAGGTAGGAGAATTGCTTGAACCCAGGAGGTGGGGGTTGCAGTTAACTGTTACTGCACCATTCCACTCCAGCCTGGTGAAGAGCGAGACTGAGTCTTAAAAAAAAAAAAGCCAAAAAACTTAATTTTATTTTGGAGCATAAATCAGGAAAGTTTTACTTAGGTTGTTGACTTCCGTTAGTGGGAGGTATATATTTTTAAGTAACAATTCCTCCTTCCCTCCAGTAAGAGAAAAACACCCAGTCTCTCTTCAATTGTTTCTTCTCATCTGCATTTTCACTTACCTACCCTAGACAATGCCATCCCCATCAAATCCTGGTTCAGTGACCCCAGCGACACAGCCCTTCTCAACCTGCTCCCGATGCTGGATGCCCTCAGGTAAGGGAAGTGGGCTCTGGACACTTGGATTTCTGAAGAAAGGAGGAGGTGGGAGATCCTAAGAGGGAATAAAAATCATTTGTCCTGTTTTACTTAGCTCTCTTCCCTTAAGAATTTAACATTTGGGGGCCGGGCGCGGTGGCTCATGCCTGTAATCCAAGCACTTTGGAGGCCAAGGCGGGCAGATCACCTGAGGTCGGGAGTTCAAGACCAGCCTGACAATCATGGTGAAACCCCACCTTTAAAAAAAAAACAAAAAAGAATTTAACATTTGGACCCAGGTCTTCTTACTTCAGAGCTCATCACTTTGGCTATTAGGCTGTGGGCAAACTGGACCTACCTAATCATGTGAATATGGTGATAACATATGCCCCACCCCTCCAGTGAGGAACCTTCCATTGGCGTTATGAGGGTGTCAATATAAGGTACTCTACCTATGCAAGTTATTGTCGTTGTTGTCCCAGGTTCACCGCCGATGTCCGTTCCGTGCTGAGCCGAAACCTTCACCAACATAGGCTCTGGTGACAGCTGCTCCCCCTCCACCTGAGTTGGGGTGGGGGGGAGAGGGAGGGCGAGCCCTTGGGATGCCGTCTGATGCCCTGTCCAATGTGAGGACTGCCTGGGCGGGGTCTGCCCGTCCCATCCCTCGCTGCCCTTGGGAGCCCTGCACTGCACTTGGAGTCTGGATGGACACATGGGCCGGGAGCTCTGAAGCAGCCTCACTCTAACTTCGTGTTCACACTCCGTGGAAACCCCAGACTGGGACACAGGCGGAGGCCTAGGAGAGCTGAAACGGTGTTTGTGGTGGAGAGGCAGGACTGGCCAGAGTGACAGACATACCGTGATCCGGGAGGCTCAAAGAGAAGCCAAGTCAGCTTTGTTGTGATTTGATTTTTTTTAAAACTCTTGTACAAAACTGATCTAATTCTTCACTCCTGCTCCAAGGGCTGGGCTGTGGGTGGGATACCGGGATTTTGGGCCACTGGTTTTTCCCTCAGTTTGTTCCCCCTTTACTCTCCTATTTTTCTCTCAGACTCCCTCAGGCCTGTAACCAGCTTTGTCTCTTTTTTTTCCTTTCCTCTCTTTTAAACCATGCATTATAACTTTGAAACCAAAGCGGCCCTTAGGTCCTTCTCTGGGGTTTTGGGAAGTGAGGGGAGGGGACTCTGTTCACATGCACCCTGTCTCCAGGGCAGAGGGGGAAGAGCCTGCTGCGGGCCTCGAGGGCAGGGGGAAAGGTGGTGTTGAGCATGGGGATACAATAGTGAATGTGGACACCAGATGCTTTGGCGGGAAGGGCCGAGTGACAGGATGGGCGCGCTGGTGGGGAGTGGAAGGATACCTTCGGAGCAGCAGGCTATTGAAGGCCGAAAGGAGAAACCTGGGCGGCCAAAGTCGTAGAGCTAGAGAAACGTCGGGCTTCGCCGGGAGCACTGATACGGACAGGCTAAGCGGGCGCTGCCCCTCAGGCGGCGAGCACCCCGACCTCCGCTGTGCGAGGAGCGGGGCCTCTCCCCGACCTCGCCCAGCGGGCCCCGCCTCCCCGGCGTCCTCCCGAGCCGGCCCTACTTCCCGCACCCGCCACGTGACGCTCCGCCCTCTGAGATCACATGATTTCACTCAAACACTGCGGTGTTCCTCCGCGCTGGCGTAGTCCCTACCTCTCGGACCTCCTCTCCAGTCCCTATTGGTCTACTCATTCTTGGCACTGAAGCGTTTTGTACATCTCTCCAAACATCAGTTTTCTTTTTGAACTCTTATTTCTGGAGATTATCTCTGTCACGGGTACTACTTTGTTTTGGTGTCAACGGCCGCCTTCAGCGTAGCAACGCGTTTTGTGAATAGCCAACCTTGTAATTGTCTCTGCTCTTCCTCTACGTTATTTCCAAAAGAAACTTGGGGAACGAAGTCTCATATTATTACCATCTCATACTCCTTTTGAGTCTCAGCTTCCTTCAGGGGAAGGTTGGGGAATAGGTTTATTTTCGATGAGCGAAAACCAACCATCTTTGCTACGTCACCTGCGTATCCCACACATTAATTCCAAAGCGATTACGCTAATGGCGTGAGGGGGCGGGTCAGTGGGTGTTGCTACGCTAGCAGCGTTAGTGCCGATGAGGTAGTGGCGTATCTTAGCGCGGGGGCCGTCCTGATAGTCGGGGGCGGGGTTGGTGAATAGGGAAGTGGCGCAAATTCGTGGATCGCTCCGCTGAATCCGCCCGCCCGTCGCCGCTGTCGCCGCCGCCCCCCGTCCGGCCCCCCCGGGTTCCCTCAGCCCAGCCCGGTCCAGCCCGGTTCCCGGGAGGATGAAGTTCGTGTACAAAGAAGAGCATCCGTTCGAGAAGCGCCGCTCTGAGGGCGAGAAGATCCGAAAGAAATACCCGGACCGGGTGCCGGTGAGGACAGTAGCCTGGGCCGAGGGCGCGGGACGCTTACGCTGACGCCACAGCCTGGCCTTGGATTTGGGACGGGCAGCGCGGGGATCAGGCTACTGGCTATGGCGGGGTTGGGAGCGAGCCTGAAACTGCTGTCCCTCGGACCAAGGATGAAAGGAGTGGGGTAGTGGTGGACCTGGGATAGAGAGGGATGTAGACAGGAGATAGAAACCTTGGCATTTGTGAGTGGAGGCCTTAAGAGAGTTTGACAGCCAGAGCTTCAAGTGGTTATCCCCCCCAGCTAGTTGAGCTTGCGAGATTGAAGCACTAATCGGCCCAGACAAGTCATCTCCATCTGATTAAGATAGCTGTTTATGGTGACGCCCTATTCGGGGGATGGATCCTGGATATTTAAATGAACTCCAGTCACTGAGGTCAGTATCTCTGGGACTCGGGGCTGCACCGCGTGTGCAGAGACAAAGAGATGAGTCTGGGGTAGATTTAGGTACTAGGGTTATTACTTGAGTTCTTGACAGGTGCAGCTGCGGGGCTGCATTCCTCTGTCTCCTCATTTTCATCTTCTCTTTATCAGGTGATAGTAGAAAAGGCTCCCAAAGCTCGGATAGGAGACCTGGACAAAAAGAAATACCTGGTGCCTTCTGATCTCACAGGTGGGAACCTGACCCAAGACCCAGGCTTGCTTCCTGTGGGTGGGAGTGCAGTCTCTGCAGGAGGAGGCTCCACCTAGCAGCTGTTCTTTTGAGGGCATTTATGACCTCTGTGACTTTCTCACACCTTGTATCTTTTGCAGTTGGTCAGTTCTACTTCTTGATCCGGAAGCGAATTCATCTCCGAGCTGAGGATGCCTTGTTTTTCTTTGTCAACAATGTCATTCCACCCACTAGTGCCACAATGGGTCAACTCTACCAGGTATGGTGACTGGGAAGTGGTGGGGGCTTTGGAGAGGAATCTTGGAAGAGTCTGAGCGGAAGAAAGTGTTGTTACATCAGTAGTTTTGGACTAGCTTCCTGACTTGCCTTAAAATTTCATGATAGCAGTGAGTTGGGGGTTTGGACAGAACAGTAGGAGTAGAGAGAAGCAAAGAGAACAGTGAGCTAGAGGAACTGTCTGATCAGGACTCTTCCCAGTCCTGCTCCCCATTCCAGAGCAGCAGAAAACAGTTTAAGGTCTTTTTGCCCAGGACTGCAGAGATTATACTGTTTGCGTGCTAGTCCTTGGAGTCAGTGAAGGAATTGGGCACTGGTTTGTGGTTCTAGAAGACCGTGTCTGGGTGGTGGTTGGTTGAAGTAAGTTAGGAGCTCAGTTGCTGAACAGTTTTCTGCTTTCATCTCAGGAACACCATGAAGAAGACTTCTTTCTGTACATTGCCTATAGTGATGAAAGTGTCTACGGTCTGTGAAGCTGCTGCCCCTGAGCTGGAGGGGGCTCTCATTGTACAAAGAGAGAGGTGGCCCCCGTTTCTTGACCTCCTCCTTCAAGCTCAAACACCACCTCCCTTATTCAGGACCGGCACTTCTTAATGTTTGAGGCTTTCTCTCCAGCCTCTCTTAGGAGGGGTAATGGTGGAGCTGGCATCTTGTACCTCTCCCTTCTTCTTTCTTCCCCTTTCTCTGCCCGCCTTTCCCATTCTGCTTTAGACTTCTTGATTGTCAGTCTCTGTCACATCTAGTGATTGTTTTGGTTTCTGTTCCCTTTCTGACTGCCCAAGGGCTCAGAACCCCAGCAATCCCTTCCTTTCACTACCTTCTTTTTTGGGGGTAGTTGGAAGGGACTGAAATTGTGGGGGGAAGGTAGGAGGCACATCAATAAAGAAGAAACCACCAAGCTGAACTGAATTTTGCCTTGTGTTGCTCCCCTCCTCCCGCTGTTTTTTAGTCTTTCCAAGGCGTCAGTGGGTTTCGGTGGTGGGGAAAGAAGAGTAATGGGTACAAGCTGGAGGGATAGAAGTATATTTTGGTTTATTCTGTTCATGTTGGGCTTTTCCCTGTCTGCAAAAAGAGGGTGATTTTGTTGGAATGGAATACTGAGTATCATTTCATAAAACTTTAGTTTTATGACACATATGTGAAACTAAATGTTAAATACGCTTATGTAAAATATACTGTTTTTTTTTTTACTGTGGGTTCCTGTGGAGAAAGTTCGAAAGTACCTGCTTTAGGTGGACATTTATTAGAACATTTTAATTAAGGAAGATATTTTCATGTGTAGGAGCTGGTAAAACGGCTGTTCTCAGTTGCATGTCACTTGGCTAGAGTTTTGCCGGCGAGTGGGATCCGGAGGAGTGGTATCGGGGAGGGAGAAGACTGGGAGGAGGGAGCCATTATCGCCAGGAGTACTTCATCTCCCAGCGATCATTTCTCCCGCAGGCCGGAAGTGGGGCGGTCCCCCGGGGGAGAAAGAAGCTGCAGAACGAGGCAGTATGGTGGCCGAGAGTTCTAATCCCTTCTTCCTCTTCTTTCATCGTCCCGCCCAGCCTACATCTCCCAGGGGTCTGCGCGCGCATTTCCGCTCTCCCCTCCGGCTCCGGGTCTCCCCGCCACTCCTCGGGGGAAGGGAGCGGCTTGGTGCGCCTGCGCCAGCCCGTGGCTTTCTGGGAATCAAAGTTCCGGAGGCTCATGTGGTCCCTTTTCCGCTGTCCCCGTACGGACTACAAAACCCTTGGTGCACTGCGCCTCGGCGCCGGCGGAGGGACGAGGGAGAGAAGAGGAGGGAGGGAGGGAGGGAGGAGAGAGAAGGAGGAGGAGGGAGCAGGCGGCCGGCGGCGCGGGGGGAGGGGGCCCGGTCCGGGAGTGCGGGAGGCAGTGGTAGAGGGAGGTGGCGGCAGCGGCTAGCGGACTCGAGTCTCAACCCGGCTGAGGCGGACACTTCTGGGGAGCGAAGCAGTAGGAGCACCGAGCAGTAGAGGCGGCACCGGGATCCCCGGCTCTGGGGAGGGGGGCGCCGGACCGGGAGGAGGGGAGGGGGCGATGCTGGAAGCCATGGCGGAGCCCAGCCCCGAAGGTGAGCTCTAGACCGGCACGGAGCGCTGAGCCGGCGGGGGGCGGGCGAGGAATCAATTGGCAAACTTGGAGGTCGAGCCCCGGAGCCCAGCGGGGGAGTTCGGGGAGGGGGTCGGGAGCATGGCCCTGGAGGTGGGAGAGCGACGAGTTGAGAGACCTTGGAGAAAGAGGAGTGGGAGACTGGGCTAGGGGAGTTGGAGATCAGACGGTGTGGGGGTGCGGGGGATAGGAGCTGGAAACCCGGAGCCTCGGGGGCTAGGGGCTGAAAGGGCCACCGGCAGATTGGGGCCCTGGAACTGGGAGGTTGGGGGAATCCGGTGGCCGTAGAGTTGCTAAGGGAGGCTGAGTGAGGGGCCCGGTAGTTCGCCGAGGTGGGGTAGTTTGTAGCGGTGGTGCCTGAGCTCCGAGTAGTTGCCGCCGGAGAATGCCCGGTGATTGTCGGAGGGGTGGGCAGGTAGTTGTGGGGAGAAGAAGGGGTCTGGGTATTGTCTACGGCAGACGGACCTGTACCGGGGGGTAGTTGTGGAGCGAGCGAGCCAGGAAGCGAGGCGAACT
>PVKV010028315.1:0-25161 GCA_004027835.1 Alouatta palliata | reverse complement strand
AAAAAAAAAAAAAAGACACAGGAAGCTTCCCTAGTAACCTGAAGGAGTCCCTAGAAACCCAGTAGTGCCCCCACAGGCAGACAAGCGACCTCATCAAGATATTCTCTGACACCACAGCCAGGTAAATCCACAAAGATGGGAAAAAAACAGCGCAAAAAAGGGGACACCACCAAAGACCAGAACACCTCTTCTCCTTCAAGGAATCACAACTCCTCAGCAACACAGGATCACAACTTGGCCGAGAAGGAGTGCAAAGAATTGACAGAAACAGGATTCAGAAGGTGGATAATAACAAACTTCTCAGAGCTAAAGGAACACGTTCTAACTCAATGCAAAGAAATAAAAAACCTTGAAAAAAGATTAGACGAAATGCTAACTGGAATAATCAGCTTAGAGAAGATCATAAACGACTTGATGGAGCTGAAGAACAGAGCACGAGAATTACGTGAAGCAAACACAAGTTTTAATAGCCAAATCGATCAAACATAAGAAAGGATATCAGAGATTGCAGATCAACTCAATTAAGTAAAAAGAGAAGGCAAGACAAGAGATAAAAGAGTGAAAAGAAACTAACAAAGCCTACAAGAAACATGGGATTATGTGAAAAAACCCAATCTACGCTTCATCCGTGTACCTGAATATGATGGGGAGAATGAATCCAAGCTGCAAAACACACTCCAGGATATTATCCAGGAGAATTTCCCAAGCCTAACAAGGCAGTCCAAATTTCAAATTCAAGAAATACAGAGAAATCCGCAAAGATATTCCTCAAGAAGAGCAACCCCAAGACACATAATTGTCAGATTCACCAGGGTCGAAATGAAGGAAAAAATGCTAAGGGCAGCCAGAGAGAAAGGTCAGGCCACCCACAGAGGGAAGCCAATCAGACTCACAGCAATCTCTCAGCAGAAACTCTACAAGCCAGAAGAGAGTGGGGGCCAATATTCAACATGCTTAAAGAAAAGGACATTCAACCCAGAATCTCATATCCAGCCAAACTAAGCTTCATAAGTGAAGGAGAAATAAAATCCTTCACGGACAATCAATTATTGAGAGATTTTGTCACCACCAGACCTGCCCTACAAGAGCTCCTGAAAGAAACACTAAGCATGGAAAGGAACAAGTACCAGTCACTGCAAAAGCAAACCAGTTGGCAAAGACCAAAAATGCAATGAAGAAAATGAGTCAACTAATGAGAAAGAAAACCAGCCAGTAACAAAATGGCAGGATCAGATTCACACATAACAATATTAACATTGAATGTAAATGGCCTAAACACCCCAATCAAAAGACAGACTGGCAAAAAAATGTTTGCAATCTACCCATCTGACAAAGGGCTACTACCCAGAATCTACAGAGAACTAAAACAGATATACAAGAAAAAAGCAAACAACCCCATTCGAAAGTGGGCAAAGGATATGAATAGACACTTTCCAAAAGAGGACATATATGAGGCCAACAAACATATGAAAAAATGCTCATCATCACTGGTCATTAGAGAATAGCAATTCAAAACCACACTGAGATATCATCTCACACCAGTTAGAATGGTGATCATTAAAAAATCCAGAGACAACAGATGCTGGAGAGGATGTGGAGAAATAGGAACACTCTTACACAGTTGGTGGGAGTGTAAATTAGTTCAAACATTTCGGAAGACAGTGTGGCGATTTCTCAAGGATCTAGAAATAGAAATTCCATTTGACTCAGCAATCCCACTATTGGGTATATACCCAAAGAACTATAAATCATTCTACTATAAAAACACATGCACACGTATGTTCATTGCAGCCCTGTGTACAATAGCAAAGACCTGGAAGCAACCCAAATGCCCATCAATGATAGACTGGACAAAGAAAATGTGGTACATATACACCATGGAATACTATGCAGCCATAAAAAAACAATGAGTTTGTGTCCTTTGTAGGGACTTGGATGAATTTGGAAACCATCATTCTCAGCGAAATGACCCAAGAACAGAAAGCCAAGCACCGTATGTTCTCACTCATAGGTGGGTGTTGAACAATGAGAACACATGGACTCAGGGAGAGGAGCATCACACACAGGGGACAGTTGCAGGGGGTAGGAGAGAGACAATGGGGGGTGGGGAGGGAGAGGAGGGTGGAGAGGGATAACATGGGGTGAAATGCCAGATATAGTATGCACCTAAAGTAAAATAAATAAATTACTAAAAATAAATAAATAAATAAAAAACGACCACTGGACTCAACCCCCTAAAGATCCCAATTTAACTGGGTCTGGGGCAGGGGAGGAGACTCTGGAACTGTGAGAAATCTCCCCAGTTGTATGTAATTAGCAACCACAGGATCACAGCTAGATAAGGAGAAAGGCCAGTCGATGTTTAGGGGTGAAGCAAAAAAATCGGAGGGTCGGAAATCCGTTTTCAGCTACAACAAAGTGCTGGGGATCTGGAGCAGCGGTTGGTACACCCCTGCCTGCACGGAGCGAGCAAAGCTTAAATACCGTAATGTTTCAATCCCTTATAAAATGTGATCAGTATTCATTCATGTTACCGACAGAAGATTGTTAGCACCAGCACACGTTAGTGTTCTAATACATACTGAAGAATACCTTGCTTAAAGGGAGCTAAAAGAAATACCTCATTCTCACTGAGCATACAAAGAGGGACATATACCAGAGAATTACCTCACTCAAGAGGAACCAAAAGCCTGATTACCAGAAACACCTGTGCGACGAGGATGGGATTCGAACCCACGCGTGCAGAGCACAATGGATTAGCAGTCCATCGCCTTAACCACTCGGCCACCTTGTCACATGTTTAATGTTTTCCTGATATATAATATTTCTTTACTCAACAGTTGAATTTGGCAATTCCTATTGTTTTACTAAATGTTTTCGGTAACAGAAATGATGGATAAATGGCCTTCTTACAATCATAAGGAAGAAGAACTAAAGAGGAGACAGGGAGGGAGGAATGGACTCTAATAAAGATGACAAAGTATACTTTTTAAGGAAAAAATAAGAAAAATTAAAAAGGAAGAACAGAATTAGTGACTGTTCCTGTTTCTAACATCAAATTAGATTTTGTCTTTTCTGCTGAACACCATCATTAAACCAGTTATGTCTATTGTTGCATCCCTGGACACTCCTCGGTAGGACTCTCAGAAAGACGCCTGCCATATGATGGCACTAACGTATCTGAGAAATAACCATCGCCTCTCCTAGAAGCCCAAGTGGGTGACTGGTAAAGTGGTGAAGTGATGGGTTACAGTCAAACCATGATTGGTTCTGAATGTCAGATCCTAGGTTTTGGATTGTATCTTGAAGAATCATGGGACCATTTAGGGGATTTTGGTTTTGTTTTGCTTATTTTGTACAAAGAAATGTGACAAAGACGATACTTAGTTTTGTCATTTTTATCTTTTTTTATTTAAATTCTAAATTTAAAAAAAAAATTTCTTTTTATAGAGACGAGGTCTTACTATGTCACTATGTTGCCCAGGCTGGCCTCAAACTCCTTGGCTCAAGCAATCCACCCACCTTGGTTTACCCAAAGTGCTGAGATTCTAGGCATGAGCCACCGTACCCACCCTTTCCGTGGTTGTTTCTGTCTCATTTCATCACAATCAGAAAAGTCAGTCTGATGCTAGTGTTCTGTGAAATTAGGCACAGTAGAAGAACCCCATGATCTAGCAGTGACTGCCTGGCCAGTTCCTGACGATATGCAGGCCTAGTGAATAGGCTCAGGCCAGTTCCCAAATACCAGGGGCTGCTTTTCCACCTATACCCAATAAAATTACAAAAACAATAATATTGTGCCTGTGTGTGTTTCGACATGATGTGGCATAAAAAAAAATAAGGCCAGGCACAACGGCTCACACCTGTCATCCCAGCACTTTGGGAGCCTGATGCTAGAGGATGCTTAGGCAACATGACGAGACTCTGGCTCCGTAAAAATTAACCTGGTGTTGGGGCTGCTGCCTGGAAGGTTGCGGTGGGAGCAGCAGCTGAGCCTGGGAGGGGGAGGCTGCATCAAGCCATAATCACACTACTGCACTCCAGCTGGGGTAACAGAGTGGCACAGTAGGACCCTGTCTCAAAAGCAAAGCAAAGAAAAGAAATTAAGAATATGATCGGGATTAAAACTGTATACTCTAAGGCGGTACCAAGGAATGACCTAATAAATATCAAATATATTAAGTCTCAAATCAGCATCAAAACATAGCAGGCCAAGAAATGTACGAACGTTTATTTTTTAAAGCTTCAGTTTGCTACAATTTCTAAAGTGTTCTGGAAAGAAAAAATATTGCTTGGTCTCGATGGTGTTCAGATTAGGAATTACAAAGCTCTATAAACAGATCTGTACCTGAAAGGTTCATTGGTTCTTTGCTTCATTTGCTCATTTGATGAATATTTATTGAGCATCTCATATGTTCCAGGCATTGTTCTAAGGACAGACGAATGTACCACACACAAAATTCCCTGCCCTGGTGAAACCTAATTATGTCGAAATAAGCAATAAACAATTTATAAAGCAAAATATAGGCCAAGCACAGTGGCTCACCCCTATAATCATGGCACTTTGGAAAGCCGAGATAGGCAGATCCCTCAATCCCAGGAGTTCAAGACCAGCCTGGGCAACATGGTGAAACCTCACGTCTACAAAAAATACCAAAATTAGCTGGGTATGGTGGCACACACCTGTAGTCCCAGCTACTCAGAAGGCTGAGGCAGGAGGATCACTTGAACCTGGGAGGTTGAGGTTCAGTGAGCCAAGATTGTGCCACTGCACTCCAGTCTGGGTGAAAAAGTGAGAAATAGTCTCACAAAAAAAAAGAAAAGAAAAGAAAAGAAAGAAAAGCAAAATAAAGTGCAGAGTATGTCAGAGGATGCTAAATGCATAGGAGTGGTTGCAAGTTAACTACGGTGGTCAGGGAAAACTGAGCTCAGTGGTTCTCCATGCTGCACATTTGAACCCATGAGGAACTTTTTTTTTCCTTTTTTTTTTTGTTTTTTTGTTTTTTTTTCCTTCATGAATACCAGTATGAGGAACTTTTGAAAAGTATTTGTGTCACGGCGTTATCCCTATAGATTCTATTTCACTTGTTCGGGCATGATATTAGAATACAGTAGCAGTCAAGCTCTTCAATACTGGCTTAATTATAAAGGAAGATACACAAAGGAAAACTAATTTTTAAAAAGTGAGGCCAAGAGATAATTTTCCCCATTGAAAGGTATCCGAAATTGCTCCCAATACAGCACTTCCTAAGCAAGCAAAAGAAGCTGTCTGCAAAGTATCAGTCATAGCAATAGACCAGCTCCAATTAGGGCTTATTCTGCCATGAGGTCTCTGGAGTGTTTAACAGCATGTCGGTCACACTACTTGTGTATTCTCTTCCCTGTGAATGTCGGCTGGATAGAGTGACCTGCTCCTAATCTATAGAATATAGAAAATATGATAGGATATTACTTTCATGATATCTCATGTGACATATGTGTCTATTGTTTTAAGCTACCAATTTGGGGGCAATTTGTTATTCAAAAAATAACTAATACATTTAGAAAGGCCTGATTGGCCGTAGAGCAGTGGATCCTACGGCTGGGAGTGAGTATACTGAGAAGGTAAAAATGCAAGACATCAGAAATTTGCCAAATCTGAGTTTAGATGCTAATCATTACATCATAGAGCCTTTCCGTAAGATTCTCCTATTTCCACTTGTGTATAAGTCTGATGTAAATCTATACATTATCTTCTTGAAAAGAAAGTTATAACTGATAGATTAAATCTAAAGAGCATTAAAAATGCCTACTATTTGTTAATAGAGGTCATCGTAGGCTAAATAATGATCCCCAAAACAGGTTCATAACCAATCCCTAGAACCTGTGAATACGTTACCTTATGTTACCTTAAATGGTCAAAGGAATTTTGCAGATAAGATTTCATTGAGGATTTTGAGATGCGGAGGTTATCTTGGATTATCTAAGTGGGTCCAATATAATCAAGAGGGTCCTTATAAAAGGAAGGCAGGAGATTCAATCAGTAGTAGAAAATGTAACTATAGAAACAAGAAGTAACATAAGGAAGGGGCCACTAGAAGCTGAAAAATCGAGGAAAATGAATTATCTCATGATGTTTCCAGAAGATACACAGCCCTGCTAATACTTTTATCATAAACCTCCGATATCCAAACCTGCAAAACAATTTAATTAGCGTTGTCTTAGTCAGGGATGGTGGTGCACACCTATAGTCTGTGCTCCTTGGGAGGCTGACAGAGGACAATGACTTACACCCAAGAGTCTGATGCTGCAATGAGCTATGATTGTGCCACGACACAATCATTTCCAGCCTGAGTGATAGTGTGAGACTCTATCTTTAAAAAATAAACAAAACAAATAAAAACGAAAAATCAATTCACATTGTCTTGAACCACCAAGTTTGCAATAAGTATTACAGCAGCAATAGGAAGCTAATACAGAGCCGCCAAGACAGTGCCATGAATAAGGATTAGATAGAAGAAAAGTTTACAGGGCTTTTACCGCAACAATTTTTAGAGGCCAGAGTTCATGGGACTCTTCTTTTGCTGTTATTGAGAACACTGGAGGATATATTTTGAACTGTAGGGAGAGTCAACAGAAGGAATTTAGAGTCCCGCCAACAGTTGGGATCAATGTATCTGGAGTCCAGAGTGCTAACCACGATACCATGGTACCTTTGTATAACAAAAGTTCTAGGGAAGACGTGTATACTGTTGCATGTGGTCAGTTACTCTCTAAAATGGGCATAGATTCAATGTAAGGAACACTAATAGAGGGGTTCCCGCAGGGAGAAAAATGCAGATGCCTGGATGACTCAATTTGTGGTTTCTGCATTTTCATGCCTGAGTCCAGTTAGCATATAAGAATTCAGAGTGAGCTCTGAAGAAGAAAAGACTCACAGGTGGGGCCTCTGACACATGAACCTTTACTCACCCCAGCAGATAATTAACTTACAGGAATCTGACTGACTTCAGGCTCCAGCAAAGCAAAGCTTTCAAAAGAAGAACTTCTAGGGATACCTGAGGGTGATGGGCAGAGGACAACTTTCAGCAGCCAGAGGAAAGAGCAAGAAGCTGGATGTTGCTTCGGAAAAGACAACGCCCACATCTGAGAGAGTATCTATTCATGCCAAAGTGCACTTGTCCACTTGGGTCACCAAAACTGAGACAGGTCCTCTGAGATTTGAAGCCTAGGTGCTAGATGTTAAGTCACCAGGACATGGAAGTTGAATCTCTACTGAAAGACTAATGTGTACTTTTAACATACCGGTTCATTTTTCAAATAATGTGGACAATACATTAGTTTAAGGAGTTTGGATAGAGCCCCAACTGAGTACAGACAGTAGAGGCTCTAAGATGTGTACAAGTGTACCACTGTGCAGTACAAACATTTTAAGGACAGTGTTACTGCTTAGAAGCAGATGGAATGCTTTAAATAGGCTCTAGAAAACAAAGAAACTGAGATTGGGGACTGTAAAATATAAACTTTTTTTTTTAAGACAGGGTTTCACCATGTTGGTCAAGCTGGTCTTGAAATCCCGACCTCAGGTGATCCACCCGCCGTGGCCTCCAAAGTGCTTGGATTACAGGTGTGAGCCACCACACCCGGTCAAAATATAAACTCTTAATTACTGGGGCCAAGATTCTAACTCACCAGAATCTCAGAAACTCTGGACAACAAGGCAAAAAGAGACATCAAGTAAAAGAGGAGTATGGCTAAAATTTCAGAGGTCAGTAGGTAGAGACAGTTTTCTCCAGGGCAGGGCACTACGCTGATTGGCGGGAGGTAATTGGCAGTGCTTGCAGCCATGTGGGTATACCTCAAAGGTGGGCTAATGATTTAGGAGAAATTGGAGGAAAATTGACCAAGACGTTGCTAAAGTCTAAAGAGATCTGGATTCAAATTCCTGGATTCATCCAGAGTGGTGACCAATATACTACGGGATCCTTACATAAGGTGGTTGCTGAGACAATTCTTATGTAAATCCTTGCATTTTGAGGGGCCTCCAAAGAAGAAAAGATTTGCAGGAGGGGCCTCTGACACCTAAACCATTAAGCACTCTGAGCATGCAAATAACTAGAGCATCTGACTGCCTTTGGAAACTCAGGGAAGAGTGGGTGTTAAGAGAAAAAAACGAAAAGTATTATTACAGCTCTTTTAGAATTTGTCTAGCAGCCTTTCCGGTTTTTGCTGGAAAGCCCCCCTCCCCACAAAAACAAAAAAAGAAACGAGAAAAACCAACATGGTGCAAGGACACGATACTACTCAGAAGCCAGAAATGAGAATCAGCAGTTACATGACACTTGCTAATCGGTAGAAGAAAGCACAAATGAGAAGGTAAATCCACCAACACCAGCATGTGTTGACCATTTAAGAGAAGCACAAAGGACAACGGAGTCACCAAAACCAAAGCAGGTCCCACCAAGATCTGAACTCAGAATGCTAGATTCAAAGTTCAGAATGCTAGCCATTACACCATGGGGCCATCCCCCCCTGCTAACTTAATGAATATCTATAAATATTGATTACAGGGCATGTCATCTATTTGATGCAATATTCTATTAATATTTATTTAATTAACGCTATCTGCATCCCGAATAGCAGAGGCTCCAAGAGAGTCACATGCACTACAAACACACCTAGACCAAGTCCATCTTAGAAACTGATAAAACTTGAATCCATTTGAGTGCTGTTCCAAAAAGGAAAGAACTAGTCTAAAAAGTGAAAGATGTATCCTTAAACTTGATACGATAATGTAAATCTGGGGAACTCGTGTCCAACAGGAGAGGAGGGGCAAGAGAGGTCAGACGTGAAATTTCAGGTGAAAGATTAGAGGATGCTGTTCTGCAGGGAAGCGTTGTGCTGCCGATTGGGATGGGATGTTAAGGTGTCGTTTAAGTTTTCAGGTGTACGCTCCTCGGTGTACATTGGCAATTTGAGAGAAGGGAAGAGCACTAAAACAGCACCAGGTCCCACCGAGATTTGAACTCGGATCACTGGATTCAAAGTCCAGAGTGCTAACCATTACACCATGGGGTCAACAACAGATTGACTTCCTGGCAGACTTTTGATAGTGTCAATGTAGTTTGTGGAATTGGTCCAATGGGAGTGCTGTTTACTTTGGCATCTCAACATAGCTGCGCACTGCCAGATTCCAAGAAAGCAACAAAACTGCCCTGGCAGGTGGAAGGCAAGACTAAAACTCACCTTTCCAAAATCTTGTTCTGATCTTCCCACAGAGATGATAAATAGGAATGTTTCCTTGATTAGTCACAACAGTGCATTTGCTGAAGTTTTTGGTCATCATACGTTTTTCTACTTACGGATTTATAAAAGAAAATATCAAAACTTAGAAATCTCTTAAGATATCTATGAAACAGTTTTGGATATTCTCGATCTGATGTTTCCTCTCTGCAATTCTGGCCTCAGAAAGTAGGATGTTAGGAGGGGAACCAGAAAGGAGCTGTTTGAGATACTGATTCCATAAGTTAAAGGCAAGCACGGTTTGGGAATTCAGATGTGAGCTGGATTTCAGATAGGAAGACAGCATTTCAAGAAGACTTAAAGGCAAAACAGCTTGACCGTTTTTCCATCATTTTTATAGCAGTGTCAGAAGTTACTAGTATTTTCAAGTGCTTTCCCCTGTAACAACAGTTCAAAATTTTTTCTCCATGTCTTGTTACACAAAAGGACTAAAACTACCTGCTTCCACTTTAATGAAGAAAGATAACAGCAGAAAAATAAAACACACTACTCCATGTTATTCTGTGTGATTGCACAGGCAGTGCACTGGATTTCCTCTACGTGAAAAGAAAATAACCCACCGTAGTCGGCAGGATTCGAACCTGCGCGGGGAAACCCCAATGGATTTCAAGTCCATCGCCTTAACCACTCGGCCACGACTACATGCTTCCTCTAGTGCTCTGGATATATTCCCATGAGGAATATATGTGATTTTTTTTTACAGATATCTTTAAATTCGTTCATTTTGACAATGTAACAACAGTTCTGGAACGTCTCTCATGCTGGTTAAAAAACAAAACAAAAATTTTGAAGATTTAGATATTGGCTAAAAGAGATATTGCAAACTGCGAGACTTGTCTGATGTAGGAAGTACGAGGCTTCACTACGGGGCGCATGCCAACCCCTAAATAGTCTCCATTATCAAGACACTGAAAGCATCTCCACAGCGAATTAGGAGGATTTACAGTTACTGAAGACTGCAAATTTGCATTTCTACCAAGATAACTTGTGGAGTCTGAAGACGGGTCACGTTCGCTAACGTTTAGCTCGCCTCATTTAAAACCCTTGTTTTTGTTTTGTTTTTTGGAGATCTTTCTTACTTCGCCTTCAAGTAAAAGATGCAAACGCAACTAGCAGAGGATGGTTTCGATCCATCGACCTCTGGGTTATGGGCCCAGCACGCTTCCGCTGCGCCACTCTGCTGGCACAGTGAAAGCTTTGTCAAGCGTGTATTACAGGCTACAATTTTTGGCATCTTCCTAATTCTAAATGATTCGTTGTTTGCCATATTATCCCGAAGAATGAGAAGCGCACACTGACCATCCACATGGGGTTGCACGCCACTTTCAAACACCAGAGGTTTAGAAATCTCCCTCGAAAATTTCGAATCAGCTGAAGTTGAAGTTCTCTCGAGTTCTGACGGGAGTGTGTTTCGAGTTACTGGAAAACCAGGCGCAGGCTAATTGGCGTAAATTATAAAGGTGAAGTTATAAATCCCTGGGGAAATTTCAGCCATTCCTGGATACCGGAGAGAGTCATCATTATTTCCAAACATTTTTTACTTCCAGTTCTCATGAAAAATGTTCGTTGTAAAAACGTCAGCCGCTTTGTGGAAGAACCGATCTTAAGTCTTGCGCGCGGCAGGAAAGAATTCTACCAAAGACCCACCATTACCAGACGCTGCTAAGAAGGTTTGTTTCGTTTTTCATATTTACCATCATAACGTCCTTAATTAGTAAAAAAAAGTGAGAATGTATGTTCTCTACCTACAATGTTTTTAAAATCCAATCAAATATTATGTCTAAATATTCTGAGTAAACGTTTGAACAGAGAAATAAGTAAATAAGTAAAAATATTGCGGTGGCTCACGCCTGTAATCCCAACACTTTGGGAGGCCGAGGCGGGCTGATCACTTGACGTCAGAAGTTCGAGACCAGCCTGGCCAACGTGACGAAACCCCAGGTCTACTACAAATACAAAAATGAGGCGAGCGTGATGACGTACGCCTGTGATCCCAGCTACTGGGGAGGCTGAGGCAGGAAAATCGCTTGAACCTGGGAGGCAGAGGCTGCAGTGAGCCGAGATCGCGCCACTGCCCTCCAGCCTGGCGACAGAGACCCTGTCTCAAAACAAACAAATTCTCAGAACGTTTGAACGTAGAAGTAAGCAGAAAATCTGCTGATACGTGACCCTTGGAGACTTTCAAAGTTAAAATGGCACTCACGCCTGTAATCCCGGCATTTTCGAAGGCCAAGGCGGCTGGATACCTTGAGGTCAGGAGTTCGACACCAGCCTGGCCAAGATAGTGAAACCCGGTCTCTATTAAAAAAAAACAAAAATTAGCTGGGCATGGTGGCACATGCCTGTAATCCCAGTTACTCCGGAGGCTGAGGCAGGAGAATCGTTCAACCCGGAGAAGGAGGTTGCAGTGAGCCGAGATGGCCCATCATATGCAACCGAGCCTGGGTGAAAAAGAATAAAGAAAGGAAGGAGAGGGGAGGGGAGAGGAGGGGAGGGGAGGAAGGGAGGGAGGGAGGGAATAATAAAGATATGTTGATGAAAATAGTGGAATAGTAAAGTCATGTTAATATAGACAGTAAGCTGGGCACTCCCGGCACTTTGGGAGGCCAAGGCAGGAGGATCCCTTGAGGCCAGGAGTTCAAGATCAGCCTGATGAATTGCCAAAGGTTTTTTTTTTTTTTTTTTATAAGATGGGGTTTCACCATGATGGCCAGGCTGGTCTTGAACTCCTGACCTCAGGTGATCCACCCACCGCGGCCTCCCAAAGCGGCGCTAGGATTACAGGTGTGAGCCACTGCGCCCGGCCTAAAGGTTATTTTTAAAGGTGACTTCTACACGTTACTCTGCATCGTGTTACAAAATCCCAACAATTACGCTATTCGATGCATCTTTCCTGATAGAGTCATCTAAGCTTTACCTGTCATCTGTGAAAACAAACAAAACTACATCTCCCGAGACTGTAGATCAGTATACAGATTCTTTTCTCTGTCCTCTCACTCTTTTTTAAAATCATAGGTAACTCTCCTAATAGTCCAAAATCCTGCTTTGGTGTAAATAGTCTGTAATTTCCCCCCTAAATCCCACATTCTCCACTCTTGGCACTCACATTATCAGTCAGAGGCCATCTCGCTTATATCAATGTACTCTATCTGGGTCAAGTATACTTTTATCCTTGCAAATTTCATGCTTTATCTTTTTTTTTTTTTTTTTTTTTTTTTTTTGAGCCAGAGTCTCACTCTGTCACCCAGGCTCTATTATAAATAATGAATTTATTTAGCCAAGTCTCTCCTGTTAGTCTTCTGAGTTTCTTACGATTTTTCACTTCTGTAACTCAATAATACTGCTGCTATTGCTCTCCGACCAAACCGAGGGTCAGGCTGCTTATTCTTGGGGCCCAATAATGAGATGCAAATGAACTAGAAAGAAGGGAGTTTCTTTTTCTTTTTTGTTTTGTTTTTTTCCGAGACTGAGTCTTGCTCTGTCACCCAGGCTGGACTGCAGGGGCGTGATCTCCGCTCACTGCAACTTCCACCTCCCGGGTTCAAGTGATTCTTGTGTCTTAGCATCCCCAGAAACGTAATCCCAGTTACTCCAAGATTACAGGTGCATACCACTATGCCTGGCTAATTTTTGTATTTTTAGTAGAGATGGGGTTTCACCATGTTGACCAGGCTGGTCTCGAACTCCTGACCCCAGGTGATCTGACTGCCTCGACTTCCCAAAGTGCAGGGATTACAGGCATGAGCCACAAGCTCAGCCAGTTTATTTCTGTAACTGGGTACAGGGAGAAGGCCTGGAAATTATGGCCCGACCAACTCAAAATCACAGTTTTCCAGGGCTTATACACCTTCTAAGCTATATGTCTACATGCAAATGTACATGCATTTAAAGACGTACTCGTGGTGGGCTTTGGTTATATTCCAGCCTTTGTATCAGGGCACTGACTTTTTTTTAGCTTTTAATGTTTAACTTAACCGCTCATTCAGTACTGAAAGAGTTGTTATGGAGGCCTGCCTGTTCAGCCATTAGGGAGACCTGGCCTGCCACACTATTTCTGCTGCATCAAATGAAAAAGATTCTCTCCTTGACCAAACTCTAGCCAGGCTCCTCTGTACATTCTTCTCAACTAAGTCTCAACCTTGACCTTAAAATACTAAAGACACTTACATAATTTCTAACAGCTCAAGATCACATCCTTAAGATGACCCTAGTTCCCCTTAAAATGCCTGCCTGAGAAAACCCAAGACTCCCTAACGAATGCACTGTTGATCCAAACGACACGTGAAGATAGAGCCTCTGTCTCCCACTTCTGTGGGAAGGTAGGAGCTTAACTTCTGTAACCACCAGTTAGCAAACCAAGATGGGGTTCATATGAACCAATCTCCTGTTTCTGATTTCTATAATTTTTCACTTCCCTGACTCCACTGAGCCCTGCTCACCCCCTTTTCTATTCCTTCATTCTCCCTTTAAAGTGCCCAGTCACACCGGGTGCTATGGATCACACCTGTAATCCCAGACTTTGGAAGGCCGAGGCGGGCGGACTGCCTGAGCTCAGGAGTTCTCGATCAGCCTAGACAACACGGTAAAACTCCATCTCTATTAAAATACAAAAATAAAATTAGCCAGGTGTGGCGGCGTGCACCTGTAGTCTCAGCCACTCAGGAGGCTGAGACAGGAGAATTGCTTGAACCCGGGAGTCGGAGGTTGCAGTGAGCCCACAGATCGTGCCACAAATTTGATTTCAGTTTATTCTCTACTCTTCTTTATTGCAATACTGTATTGATTAAATATCTGTACTGGGCTCAGGGATCTCAGGATCAAGTGGCATCTTTTGATCTGCTAAAAAGCTGAATCTGAGAAATGTCTCAAATACCAAAGTCTTTTATTTGTTTGTTTTGCGACGGAGTTTCACTCTTGTTGCCCAGGTTAGAGTGCAATGGTGCAATCTCGGCTCATTGCGACCTCTACCTCGCAGGTTCAAGCAATACTCCTGCCTCAGCCTCCTAAGTAGTTAGGATTTCTGGTGCCCACCACCACACCCAGCTAATTTTTGTATTTTGTATTTTTAGTAGAGACAGGGTTTCACCATGTTGGCCAGGTTGGCCTCGAACCCCTGACCTCAGGTCATCCACCAGCCTCGGCCTCCTAAAGTGCTGGGATTACAGGTGTGAGCCACCGCACTGACCCAGTTTTTAAGTTTCACGATAGTGATGTTATATATAAGAACAGCTGGGGAAGTTACAAATTTTTTTTTTTTTTTTTTTTGAGACGTCCTGAGTAGCTGGGATTACAGGTGCCCACCACCGCGCCTGGCTAATTTTTTTGTATTTCTAGTAGAAACGGGGTGTCATCATATTGGCCACGTTGGTCTCGAACCCCTGACCTCAGGTGATCCACCAGTCTTGGCCTCTCAAAATGAAGGGATTAGAACCATGAGCCGCCGTGCCGCGCCAGGAAGTTATATATCTTGCAACTCCCCCAGTTAGTGACTATGTGGGTAGTAAGCAACTTACAGAAAACAAGCTATGCAGTGGCGGGTTATTGTTTTATGATTTTCTTTAGCAAAGTTCAGGACCCTACCATAATTCTTAGCTGTTCTTGTGACTGCAGCTTCAATCTCCCCAAAAGAAGGTGAGGTCAGTTTTCCTTGCTTCAAAGTTTAACTGTAAACTGAATTCCTCTTGTAGTTATCTTGGCCTCAGCACTAGAATAAGCAAAAAACCAAATTAGCCTGTGAGTTGAGAAGCAAGATGGAGTCAGTCATGTAAGATTTCTGTCATTACTTATAATTCTGCCAAGGTGGTTTCAGTGGGAGCAAATGAATTTCTGTATTTTAAGCCTCCCAGTCTATGATATTTGTTATGGCAACTGTAGCAAACTAATACAATTACTAACAGTGAAATCTGGAGCGAGAAAACAATTTCTGTGCAATACCAGTGTAGAACTTTAACAGAACTCTAATTATACACCTTTTAGGAATACAGTAAAATAGAAAATGCTTGCTTGTTTTTAAAAAAATAAACAATAAATGACAAGTTGGCAGGCGTGGTGACTCACGCCTGTAATCCCAGCACTTTGGGAGGCCGAGGCAGGCAGCTCACCTGAGGCCAGGAGTTCAAAACCAGTCTGGCCAACATAGTGAAACCCCGTCTCTACTAAAAATACAAAAATTAGCCAGGCGTGGTGGCACATGCCATCTACTCGGGAGACTGAGGTGGGAGGATTGTCTGAACCTGGGAGTTGGAGGTTGAAGTGAGCCAGGATCTTGCCAGTGCACCACAGCCTGGGCGGCAGAGTGAGACTCTGTCTCAAAACAAAACAAAACAAAACAAAAGATTCATGTCAATATCCCTGGCAAGAGATAAAAGATGGAAGCAAAAAGGCCGTTGTAATAATGGAGAGAAATAGATAGATGGGATATGACATACGAGGAGGTGAAACTCAGCACAACTTAGGATTCCGTTGAAAAGCGAAGAAGAGGTATTGTCCAGGATGGCTCCAAGTTCCTGACTCCAGGTCGAGTGGGGACGAAGCTGAGAAGAAGGCATGAAGTGTTGCAGCCAGATAAGCAAAGATAAGCAAAGGAAGAGTCATGAAGCAAAGAGGTCAGGGGATGAGCATGGAAAAAGTGCCAACATTTAGGGGTTTACCTGGAGAAAAAGTATCTGATGCCAGAGGAGAGCATTTAATTTCACTTTAAAGAGGGGCCAAAGAGAGACTGTCCACCAGGGGAATTCTTCATTTGAGACTCCTAACAGCAAGCCAAGGGCAAAGGAGATAATCCCACCAAAGCGTGAATGCAGATAACAGAAGGTGTCCTTCCTGTCTTCACCGTTGTCATAAAGCTCTTGAGTTCTTTATCCGGGTTGACTGACTAAATATATTTCAGTACAGATCACTTTACCCCCGTCCAAAACACAACCAAACCTTGACCCCGACGTGATTTGAACACGCAACCTTCTGATCTGGAGTCAGACACGCTACCATTGCGCCACGAGGCCATGAACAACTACCTTTTCCTTGTAAGATAAGAATCTAGTCTTATCTCCCTCCCAAACAATTTATTATTTGACTGGATCTCTTAAATATTCCATATACTAAAAACAGTTGTTTCTCAAGTCCAGTCTTTCCAGTTCTCGAATTTCTCTTTTTTGAGAAAAATACTTTGTGTGCTGGGTTTAGATTTGCAGTGAAACAGTAATAAGAACGGTTATGAAGTTTGTACCACTACTTTCTGGAAATGTAGTAGACTTCTCCCTCTTCAGGAAGAGAATCCCAGCCTTGCCCTGCCTGCAGGACCTGGCCTAGCTAGCCCTTGCTTCACTCAAACCCATCTGCACACCCGCTCCATCCTTGACTGACTGGGCTTCAAAAGCCTAACATGAATAATATATCTTCCCTAAACAATCACTTCTCAGTCAGAGTCCGCAGGCCCTCTGGTCTCTATTGTGTACACGTGCCAATCAGCTCACAACAATAACTCCAAACAAGCCGCTGACATTTATTGAACTCACCGTTTTCCACTAGCCCCTTAACTTCCTCCAGCCCAGCGGTTCTCAAGAAGTGCCTCAGGGTCGTCAGCATCAGGGAACCTAGAAAAAGGAAAATCCCACACCTACTGAATCAGAAAATGGATGCGAGCCACCCAGTCTGATTTAAATAACCTTCCAGGTGATTGTGATGTGGGAAAAAGTTTGAGAATCAATCCTCCAGTCCAGAAACCCGATATTTTTGCTTTTTCAAGAAAAGAAAGCCAGGGGCGGTGACTCACGCCTGTAATGCCTGCACTTCGGGCTGCCGAGGCTAGCCTTACCTACATGGAGAAACCTGGTCTCTACTAAAAATACAAAATTAGCCGGGTGTGGTGTCGCATGCCTGTAATCCCAGCTACTAGGGAGAATGAGGCAGGAGAATAGCTTGACCCCGGGAGGCAGAGGTTGCAGTGCACCCAGATCGCCCATTGCACTCCAGCCCAAACAACAAGAACAAAACTCCATCTCAAATAAATGATTGAATGAATGAATGAAAATAAACGTCCAGTCATCCAGGATAAGGGAAGAACAGTGTATTAATTAACCAGTGCTTCTGTAACAAATACAGACTGGGTGGCCTAGACAACAGAAATCACTTTCTCACAGTTCTGGAAACTAGAACTCCGAGATCAAGGTGATGGCCTGATGGATTTTTTTTTTCCCTGAGGCCTCTTTTGTTGGCTTGCAGGTGACTCTCTTCTCCCTCTGCCTTTAAATGATCTTTTCTCTGTGTGGGTGTCCTCATCTCTTCTTATAGGGACACTGGCCCTTATGATTAGGGCCCTACCTTCATGATCTTAATTTACCTTAATTACCCCCTTTAAAGACTCTCTCTCCAAATACTGCCCCATTCTCTTTTCCCTTTTATTTATTTATAAATATTATTTCATTCTATTTCTCCATTTTGCAGATGAAATACTGTCACTTTCGGAAGTACTGGACATTAGAGCTTCAACATGTGATTTTAAGGGGGTTGGAGGAAGGCTAAATTCAGCTCAAACAGGTAATTTCCAGATTAATCTGTACTGACAATTTCTGAGCCTGGCATAGGGAAAAGGGATAGAAATTGGGGTTCGGTAGTGACCATCCACCTCTCTTTGCTTTTCCCACTCCTGGTTTAGGATTTAGCTTTCTCAGGGCTGTCAAAATCAGCGACTCCTCAATCAGCTTTCCAGATTACAAAATTTTGTTTCTGTTTTCTCCTCTCCGTATTTGGATGCATATTTTAGTGTTGTTTGAGTGGGATTTGCAAAGTATGCAAAAATAAATTTTTGTGTTTAACCCACAATCTTTACCTGGAAGCATCGTAAGGCAGCGGTGATTCCCTGCGTGTGGAAAGCAATCTGGTTCTCTCTTCTCCTCTCCAGCTCTCAACTCAAGCATTCCTTTCTCATCGTGGCCTTTCTCTCTGCCAATCAAAAGATAAAGCACTCTATTAGTAGTTATTGAAGTATCCTATTCCCGCCCTTGGTAGTTTACTAGTTGAAACGTCACAGTATATATATATATATATATATATATATATATATATTTTTTTTTTTTTTTTTAATAGTGTAGTGTATTTTAATAGCAAACTTACAGGAACAGCACAGAAGACAGACATTAAAAACGTGTACTTTCATGTAGGACAACTCAGAAAAGTTTAGGGAACGCATGAAATCTATGATGAAATGCTACAAACACCTTTTAGTTGCCATCAATAAGAAATTTACTTTTTTTTTTTTTTTTTGGTTAGAGATGGGGTCTCGCTGTGTTGCCCAGACTGGAGTGCAGTGGCTATTCACAGGCGAGATTCCACTACTCATCAGCACGGGAGTTTTGACCTGCTCCCCTTCCGAACTGGGCCGGTTCACCCCTCCTTAGGCAACCTGGTGGTCCCCCGCACCCGGGAGGTCACCATGTTGATGCCGAACTTAGTGCGGACACCCGATCGGCATAGCGCACTACAGCCCAGAACTCCTGGGCTCAAGTGACCCTCCAGCCTCAGCCTCCGGAGTAGCTGCGACTACAGGACCTCGCCACCACACCCGGCTGTTTTTGTTTGTTTTTGTTTTTAATCCAAATGTTGGCATTGTCCAGAAAAATTTAACAGGTTTATTTATAATTATTATGAAGTTGAACCGCTGAACCTTATTCACTGAAACATTTTTAACTTGCATTAATGCTTTACATCTTCACATTTATATTAAAAATTCACACCGAAATGAAAATGGAAAAACTGCCAATACCTGATTTCTGTCCCCAATTTTTGCACTCGCAATCATATACTTAGGTACTTTTGACCCCATGGGGAAAAAAAAAAAAAAAAACGTTCAGAACTGCCAATAACAGGAAGAAGAGAATTTTTTTTTTTTTTTTTTTTTTTTGAGAATGAAATGTTTCCCATCAGAGTGGATTCTGAAGCACATTCTCCACGTATGCGGCGTCCTATGTCTTTTGGCGTAATTGTCACACGTTTGACATGGACAGCACACAGGTTGGTGTCTTCAAAAAGGCCAACCAAATAAAAAAAGAAAAAAAAAAAAAAAGGCCAACCCGATAGGCCTCACTTGCCTCCTGCAAAGCACCGACAGCTGCGCTCTGGAAGCGCAAATGTTTTAAAATCCTGAGCAATTTCCGCACCAGACCCTGGAAAGAAGTTTGCGAGTCAGAAGTTCAGTGGACTTCTGATAACGTCTAATTTCACGGGGGCCACACAGTACCAGGCCTGATAACGATGAGGTGTCTTAACCCCTCCAGCAGAGGGTGCACTCTTGCCTGCAGCTTCTGTAGCCAGTTGTTTCCTGGGTGCTTTACCACCGTGGATTTGCGGGCAGTTTGCTTTGTACGAGCCTCGTTACTTACCCACCTTCTCCTTTGGCCGAGCTCGGCGAGCGAGAGGCGGCGCTGGCGTTGGGGAGCGCAGCGGTGGCTGGGAACACAATTGCAGTATTTTTTTTTTTTTTTTTTTTACCATTAGATTAAACTTTGTCTCTCCTCAAGCAGACGGTAAGTTTTTTTTTAGTGGTTGGAAATTCCTTGGTTTACAACAATGATTTCACTACACTTAGTACAATGGAGAGAAGATTATTTTCTGTCAGCAAGTTAGGGCACTCAACAGCCGAGGACCACGTGGCCTAATGGATAAGGCGTCTGACTTCGGATCAGAAGATTGAGGGTTCGAATCCCTCCGTGGTTACTTGGGGGACCTACCAGTTAGTTCTTTTCCTTCCTCAAAGCTGGTAATCAGAAATGTACTTCTTTCCACTTACTGCACTAAATTATCCTCATCGTAGATTCCTTCCTACACATCCCTTGCCTTTGCTCTGTACTTGGCCACCCGCTAATTGTCTGTTTATCCTTCTCTGTCTCTCCACCATAATGCCATACAGTACATCTTCTGGGTCAATGCTACTCAATATTTGGTTGGGTCAGTGCTACTCAAAATTTGGTCACGTCAGTGAACCAGTAACATCACCTGGGAGCTTCTTATAAATGAGAACACATGGACACAGGGAGGGGAGCATCACACACTGGGGTCTGTCGGGGGGGGGGAAACAGGGGTGGGACAGCGGGGGGTGGGGAGTTGGGGACAGAAAGCATGGGGAGAAATGCCACATATAGGTGATAGGGAGGAAGGCAGCAAGTCACACTGCCATGTGTGTACCTATGCAACAGTCTTGCATGTTCTTCACATGTACCCCAAAACCTAAAATGCAATATATATATATAATGTCAACTTTCGAGGCCAATCTCCCTTCCGAGTCTGCGCTACTCCTGACCTACTTAGAATCGCTGTCGGTGGGCGCTAGGATATTGGGTTTTAGCCAAGCTATCCAAGTGGTTTGTTTCCACGCTCGAGTATGAGAACCATTTATAGATCTTACACGCTGTAGAACGTACTCTAGACCATAAAGCGCAAACAAGTCACACCCAATTACAATTTAGTGCCAACCTACCTGAGTTTCAAGGCTGTTATGGCAGGAGTAATGTGAAGCTGCCACGGGAACCTCTTGGAAAGACGGGGGGTCGAAGGAAGGCAGGAAAGAGGTCAATCCGTCTGATAAAAGTATCTTCTAACAAATACCGAAGACTGGTGGAATGAGGAGAATCACCATCTGCAACCAGTGGAAAAATAATAGACTAAAGCAAAGAAAGAACGATCTTAAAATCATCAGGAAAAGGCTCATGGTGTCAAGTGCCACTCCAAAATTACTTGTCAATTGCAAAGGGAGAAATAACTCTGCGGCACCACTCCGTCTTCACTATCAGCGAGACAGCCTCCTGATGTGAAGTTAGTATAGTGTAAAAGAACCACGTCTGGGCAAAAATGCTTAACCTAAATGTAATCCCTCAAATTCATCAAAAATCAATCATTTAGATTTATCTTCTAATTTAAAAGGAGTAAGAAATAAATTAAAAGATGCCATCAGGAAATAATGAGACAAATCCAGAATGCAGGACATTCTATGAGATAGACTTTTTTCTTGTTTTGTTTTTTTGTGACAGGGTCTCACTCTGCCGCCCAGGCTGGAGTGCAGTGGCAAAATCACGGCTCACTGCAGCCTCGACCTCCAGGGCTCAAGTGATTTGCACCTCAGCCTCCCGAGTAGTTGAGACCCCAGGCATATGCACCACCGTGCCTGGCTAATTATTTTTCTATTTTTTGTAGAGACCAGATCTCGCTGTGTTGACCAGGCTGGGACTTGAATGGAGGAAGGAAGGAAAGAAGGAAGGAAAGGAGCGAGGGAGGGAGAGAAAGATTAAAAGATGTCATGAAGAAATAACAACAACAATACAAAGCTGGGAGATTGTTCTAATGTGAAAGAATGCACGGAAACATTTAAAAACTACCTCTAGGCCCGGCGGGGTGGCTCCCGCCTGTAATCCTAGCACTTTAGGAGGCTGAGGCGGGCGGATCACAAGGTCAGGAGTTCAAGACCAGCCTGGCCAACATGCCGAAACCGTCCCCACTAGAAATACAAAAAACTTAGCCAGGTGTAGTGGTGCGTGCCTATAATGCCAGCTACTCTGGAGACTGAGGCAGGAGAATTGCTTCAACCCAGGAGGCGGAGGTTGCGATGAGCAGAGATCACGCCATTGCACTCCAGCCTAGGTGACAGAGCAAGTCTCCATCTCAAAAAAAAAAAAAAAAAAAAAAAAAAAAAAAAAACGAAAGAAATCTCACTCTCCATTGAATGAGCAGCACCTAGCAAAGTGCTTGGATTTTGCTATTTCACACAAGAAGAATTTGAAAGAATAGGCAATACTCTGTCTCACTATCCATATTCAAAATGCTTATTTTTATTCCAAAAAATAAAATTTTGGAAGAATGAATAAATGAATATATTATTTAAGGGATCAGGAACTGGAGGCCAAAAGAGTAAGAAGTTGTTGCAGTAACTCATGAGAAACTAACTGCCTCATTTAAAAAAGTGATCTGAGGCTGGGGAAGAAGACCCAGATTTGAGAGCTAATTAGAAGGTTGAACTTAAGGACTGATGGGATGGGAATCAGAGAGAGGAAGGACAAGAAGAGTCTTTGCTCTCAGTAAAGCTAGTCTTTGGTGATGATATCTTATCAAAAATTTGGATTGTTCAAGAACATTTAAGTTTGAGGAAAAGGATGAAACATTTCTTTGGGGATGCATTGCTTTTGAGATGCCCATGGACATGCAAGAAAAAAAAAAAAATAGGACAATTGTCTCTTCTGGAGCCCAGAGGAGAGAGATCTGGAGTACAGACAATTTTCACTCCATCCACACATGAGCAGTAGTTTATCAATCATTCCTTACCCTTCTTCTATTCATAGATTTGGGCCATTGATTAAATACAGAATCTCTGACTTGCTCGCTAATACACACGCGTGCATAGTATTGTGGTAATGGTAGAGTAGTTTTAGAAACTGAGGGTTCTGCTCTTCCTTTGGGAGCACAGATTCAAATTATATTTGAATATAAATTCCAACTATTATTCACAGAGTATCAGATGCAATTGTTCTTCCTCTTGCGAGAGACGGCCCCATAAACTAAAGAGGATTTGACCAACAAAAATATTTTTCACTTTCTAGTTTCATTCAGAAATGTTCTTTCAGCTTAAAATATCCTGAGTTTTATGAAAAGACAGAAGATAGGCTTCACTGTCGAACATTTTGATGGATCTAGATTCTGGGATTTTATGATAGTTACAATTGCACTGACATTTGTTGAGCCATTAGTACATCGCAGATACTGGACTTTGTCTGAAAATATAGGACGTATCTATGGAACATCTTTGTTAGATTATTTTTGAGGATAATTTTCTTTTCTTTTTTTTCACAGATGGAGTCTCGCTCTGTCGCCCATGCTGGAGTGCGATGGCGCGATCTCCGTTCACTTCAGCCTCCGAGTAGCTGGGATTACAGGCGTGCGCCACCACGCCTGGCTAATTTTTTTGAATTTTTAGTATCTTCCCAAAGTGCTGGAATTACAAAAGGGAGCCACCACGCCCATCCTGAGGATAATTTTCTTACTGGGCAAAAATATGAGAATTTGAAAAGTTGTTGAACATATTGTTGGTTTGCATTATAGGAAAGACCCAAAGAACATTCTCAGCGTATCATGTATGTGCCTGAACTTGAAGTTTATTGATTCCTTCCAAGTTTTATTGTTAGGACGTGAACTTAGTTATTATTAAATCTCTAATAAAACGAGTACAATATGTGACATATAGAAATATGTAAGACGTTTAACAACTTTGGAGCACCTGTAGTCGTGGCCGAGTGGTTAAGGCGATGGACTAGAAATCCATTGGGGTCTCCCCGCGCAGGTTCGAATCCTGCCGACTACGGTACTGGGATTTAGCAGTCTCAGGTTTCATCTGGGCATGTGAAAGGTACTCAACATTTTACAAGTTAACATCACAATGGATTTCTTGGGGACATATATTCAGGGCAAGGCAAATTGAATTTACGTAGCAGCCCAATGTAAACCTCATCTCAAATCTTTTACAAATTACATCATAATGGATATTTCATTGTCTAGGAGGCAATCATTGTGTACGAGTATGGATTTCTCATTACCCACGAAGGAATCATACTTCATGAGTAAACCAAGTCAAAGGAACAAATAAAACTATATTTTGTTTTAATTAAAGGGTTTAGGGTTCAAAATCCTTAAGATCAGAAAGAAATAAAAGTTTCATATATTCATGTTTAGGGCGAGGCAGTAATCCCGAGACTCTTTTTCTATAGGTATAATGGATGGTCCTTGCTCTGGGTGGGCCAGTGGCGCAATGGATAACGCGTCTGACTACGGATCAGAAGATTCCAGGTTCGACTCCTGGCTGGCTCGTTGGTTTTTGTTGGAACTCGAGTTTCCAAAAATGCCCCGTTCCTCGGCATTTATTATACATCTTATATATTTTATTATTTTAATTTTTAAAAACATTACACAATATGACATTTTTATAATATAGACTCCAGCTTCATTCTTTTGCAAACATAAGTTTTTTTTTAAATCATATCACTGAATTGATAAGTTTCAGAACTAACCAATTCTCACGTTGCTTGATAAAACTTAATACAGGGAATTTTATTATTTTTTAAGACGTATCACAGTGTCGCCCAGGCTGCAGAGCAATGGGGCAATCTCAGCTCATCACAACCTCTGCTTCCTGGGTTCAAGCAATTCTCCTGCTTCAGCCTCCAGAGTAACTGTGACCACAGAGGTGCGCCAGGACACCCAGCTTATTCTTTTTGTATTTTTAATAGAGATGAGGTTTTGCCATTTTGGCTAGGCTGGTCTGGAACTCCTGACCTCAAGTGATCAGCCCGCCTCAGCCTCCCAAAGTGCTGGGATTACAGGCATGAGCTACCGTGCCTGTCCAGGAAATCCTTGTGTCATTTTCTGAGAGCTTTGATGGAAAATTCACAAACAGAAAATTTCTAGATAGCAAACAATTTTAGGTTCTTTTCTATTCTTTTTGCGTACACATAATTTCAAGAATCGTTCGAAACAAAAATCAACAGTATCTTTTCTGCTCCCTGTCCTCCAGCAATTTTTAAAGTTATTGAAACATAGCCCTGATTTGCACTATAGAAAACACCCAAAGAACATTCTCAGGTTACCACATGTGCGCCTGAACTTGAAGTTTGTTGATTCCTTCCAAGTTTTGTTGGCAGATCACAAACTCAGCTATTAAATTCCTGGTTAAACGAGAGATACAATATGTGATATATAATAACGTGTACAATGTTTTAGGAACTTTTAGCACCTACAGTCATGGCTGAGTGATTAAGCTTACTTTTTTTTTCCTTTTTGCCAAATAAATGGCTGCATAGGTTAAGCTTACTTTTTAAACACAGCGCTTTTTTTTTTTTTTTTTTTTTT